>CM056380.1:98775449-98993865 GCA_029718625.1 Synaphobranchus kaupii
GGTGCAAACACAGCATAAAAGGTAAAACCTTTGCAGCAGTTTCAATCACTTTTTTAAGGCCCTGTAGTTCAAAGTTTATTTTCCATCAGTCATAAGGATCACTTACCATGTGCTTGTATCAATTAGTATACATTGACACCTATCTGTGGTCACTTGATCAATACATTGCTGTTCAATAATCGATACATTAAGGCTTCGTATCAAATACAGTGGCAAAAAAACAGAAAACAAATACAGCATCAGAGTATAGTACTGGGCTGTGATGGCAAACTTTAGCTTTGATTATGGCGCGCATTCGTCGTGGCATTGTTTCGACAACCTTATGCAACGTCACAACATTTATTCCGTCCAGACTCGCATAAATTTTTGGCAGAGATCTTGTATTGACGACGGGAGAGTCGAACCACTCCGTGAAGTCTTCTCCAGCACATCCCAAAGACTTTCAATGGGGTTAAGGTCAGGACTTTGGTGGCTAATTCATGTGTGAAAATGATTCCTCATGCTTCCTGAACCACTCTTTCACAATTTGAGCCCGATGAATCTTGGTATTGTCGTCCTGGAATATGCCCATTGATGGGACAACCTGGTCATTCAGTACATTCAGGTACTCAGCTGACTTCATTTTATTGCTGCATAACGTTGCTGAGCCTAGACCTGACCAATTGAAGCAACCCCAGATCATAACACTGCCTCCAGAGGCTTGTACAGTGGGCACTATGCAGGACTGGTGCAACTGCAACTTTTTTTTTTTTTTTTTTGACCGGGCAGTGTATGTTGATAATGTAACACGAAGGATACAATCACAACCGGCAGGGGGCTTAGTGAGGGTAGGAAAGCATATGGATGGGTTGTGTGGTGAGTGTGGGGTGGTGGAGGACGTCCAGCATGTGTTAATGGACTGTGGGAAATATAGGGAGGAACGGAGGGGATTATTCAGGGAATTACAGGATGTTGGGGTAACCACCTACTCGATAAGAACAATGTTGGGTCCGGAGGCATGTTGCAGAGAGGTGGGGAGGAGAGTACTCAAATATATATATTTAACTGGCCTGCACCTGAGGGTGTGAGACGGGGAGTGAGACAACTGGTGGTGATGTTAATAAAGACCTGTGGAGGGCAGCAATACACCGGAAGGTGTCTATTCTGCCGGAAAGAAAGAAGAAGAAGAAGAACAATCACAACCGATCAACTCCATTTACCATAATGCATTGTGGCCATTGCGTTTGCGCAGCAGCCGCGTTCTCACTTTTTAAACTGGCGTACATGATTTCCATTTCTCTTTCACGCGAATGAATGTCTGAGGTGGGTATCACGAGAAGGCTCTGCAGTCACACTTTATGTATGCCATATTTAACGTTAAATTAAACCAAACCTGTATGAGTAATTTTACGTAAATATTGTATATCATGTATTTATTTAGCAATATCGCTGCGTTTCCACGTTTTCAAAATTTGCTATGATTTCGAAAATCTTCTCTGGCTGTTATGTATGTTAACGTTAGTTGCTGCATTCTAAAACTACTGCTTCTGGAGCGAGGTAGCTAACGATTAACTACATTGTAAGCATGGTAGTCATTTTAACGTTTATACAATGTTTGTATAAGATATGTGTAAGAACCGTGACTGATAAAGCAAGGTTTCCTCCAATGTTAAAAGTTATAGCCCACGTGTCCGGTGGTCGTTCGTTAGCTTGCTAACTAGGCAAATACGTTTGGTAGCTAGCATGCTGTATGTGAGCTGTTTTATTTGCCTTAGCAATATTTTAAAAATCTCAATATCCTTCAGCGGCAAGTTGGACAAATAACCCTGGTTTTACGTTTTTCAGAGCCGATTATAGGCATGTGGTGTGGTGCAGATGGGGACGCCGCTATGGCGGCCATCACGGAACAACTTCTGCTGTCCATATTGGTGAGTTTGCCACTGGTTTGACCGACGCGGCACAATGGATCGTGTTATTTTCCTTGGATATTTTCTCGTCCACAAATTTTCCCATTTGGTGTAGCCGGGTTACCTTTAGTGAATTTAAAATTGGGAATGGTCATTAGCCTAATGGTAGGGTGTTAGGGGTCTAAAAGAGACAGAGGTTCTAGGATTACACTTGATATTGCATATAATTAAGGAGACTTCAAGGATTCCAAAACAGTTTATTTCATTGCATTAATTGCATTAGGTCAATTATAACCTTTTTATCAAAAATGGCACCAGAATGACCTAAATGAACACCAACTTTTGACATTGTTAGCCCATGTCTTTTAATAGGGTAGTCATATTGCTACAAAAATTTCAGGGATGGTGCATTACATGGAGCTTGTTCAAATGCAATATTTAATTATGCAAATTAGGTTGATAATATGCAAATTAGTCTAATTTGCATATTAAATGGCCGTCAGTTGCATTTTTCCAGTATGTATAATCCAATATTTTAATATAGGGTGGTCAAATTACTTAGAATTATTCAGGACTTATGTAGAACTGATTGGGTTGCATGTTATAATATCAAAATAGTTTAATATGATGAAGATTTATCAGATCAAAGTATAATTTATAAAATGGAACTGGCCTTGTAACCGAAAGGTAACTGGTTCAATTCCCAGGTAGGACACTGCCGTTGTACCCTTGAGCAAGGTACTTAACCTGAATCGCAGCTATATATCCAGCTGTATAAATGGATATGTTTTTTAAAAAGTGTAAGACGCTCTGGATAAGAGTGTCTGCTAAATGCCTGTAATGTAATGAGACACTGTAAAGTTACAAAATTTGCTAAGTTTAATAAGTGCAGAAAACTGAATAAATTCCACTCAAAATAGGCACAGACACTTTGCTAAAGAGCACAGGAGCACGCAACGCACGCAAGGCTGACTCAGAGGCTTCTTCAGGAAATACTCAAAAATGGGAGTACCACAGGATCTGGAAAATAATAATAACATGTTCAATTAGGGTGCCTCAATTAGCTTGATTTATCACAGAACAAATTAAATTTCTACAAAATAATGTTACATGAATGCTTATCATCTGTTTTCTAACTACAGGAAACATTTCAGAACAATCTAAGATGGTCGGCTTTGAAATCCACTGTTTTGTGAAATGGCATGGAATGACCCACATGTATATTCGGAGGACATGTTTCTAATTCCTCACTATAAAAGTTAAATAGGCAGCATAGGATGTGCATTGTCAGCTGACCAATATCAATAGCTTATGCTTTTCTGCATCTTAAATTGTACAGGCCTGTAGTAGTAATTAATGATCAGACAATACTAACCTTTATTATAAACATGTAATTTGGGAGGATAGGTTTTAATAGTAAAAATCCTTAATAAATAAAAGGCAAATAAACAGTAGAATGTACATTATTTTAGTGTGATCATGATCAGCTGACCAACATCAATAGCTTAGGCTCATCTGCATCTTGGCTTACTAGTACAGGCCTGCAGTAGCTTTCCACCATTTCATTAATGATCAAGCAATATTGTTTTAAAAGTAAGTACAACAAGAAAAACAATCATGTGAGACAGACACACACACACACTAATGCAAAACTTATTAGCAACACCTTGTTTTATTTAATGCCATTTTCACTCACTGTGAGCTTTCATAATATCAATAATACTGTCAGGAACTGCACTGATCTAGACGTGACTAATTAGCTATTCCTCGCCAACTAAACTCGCTGACAAGCCGTCTCTCGAACGGACGAAGCAATCGCATGGGAACGAGGTTACTGGCAAACAAATGTCGAGATACTCGTAACTGTCATACATATGCTAGCTATTTCAGTAAAAGACAATGTGATATGAATCGATTTGTTCACTGTCTGGACCAGGTCTGGACTCGCTTGTGTCATTTGAGGTAAAAAGTTAGCTGACAATATTAGGAAGTTACAGTTAAACAGTTAGCTAGCTGTCATTCCCATCCTAGCAAGCCAGCAAGGCGTGAGAGGAAAATGATTGCTGCTATTACTGTGGCTTGTTTCATTTTGGGATATGTATAACATAATAGACCCAATGAAATCCGATCGCTTTGTCATTCGAAATAATGAAAAAAGCAGTCTTTGATCGCTCCACGTGCGTTCTCCGCCCCCAGCACCGCCTCACTGGGCGGCGCTACAGCTAACTGCCCAGTCATTAGCTAGCTACCAACCGTCCTGTAGTCAAGAGGCGTAGCTCCAATCCTAAACCAAATCAAACAAACTATACACCAAAATGCAGCTAAGAAGCTGTACTTTCTTATTTTGATAGTTTTTTCTTGACTCCTATTCAGAATTTTGACGAAACAACTGAAAGAAAAACTTACCTTAAAAGTCAGGAAAACGTTGTCTGATGAAAGCGAAACTTTCCTCAGACCACGATATAGTCCCTGGCCACAGGATGAAATATGAAACCCATGACTGTTCACTTGGGAAAACACTCCGCCTTGAGCAAATGCGCGTACACCGCATTTTGACATTTTGCGAAAAAGTGCTTTTCAAGCAGCAGAGCGCTCTAGGCATGGAGCTCACCTTACGGTTTAGCTCATAAGTATTGATTATAGAAACGGACAGTGTTGAAACCTTTTGACATTAGCAACAACTAAATTAGGAATATTTTGTACTAATTTTTGTGCAATATAACAAACCCACTATTGAGCTTTGATGATTTTAGTTTTAGTGTTTCTTTATGGAATTCTCACGAAGCGTCCAGCTTTTGTGACGTCACCTAACACCCTACTAATGGCATGACTTTGCTGTTGTACGTTAACCTGACTCGGTATAAATCTCTGGTGTCCGTGATGACTAATCTTTTTTCCCCAGCAGATCGACACTGTTGACTACTCTGAAAATTAAGCCAAAATGTCTGAAACACCAGCCGTAGCCATGTGTGAACCGTGTTGGTAGTGAACATTCTGGATTAAATCTGTCGAACCTTTCCCTTCCCACCCACAGCGCTGCACAAAAATGAAGCTTCGAAGGTCCTTTCCTGAATTAGGCACTTGATGTAACCTCCCTCTGCAAATCAAGGTGAGAACTGAGGAATTATTGAGCTATAGGCATGAGTGATCGGTGTTTGTGATGACTAATCTTTTTTCCCCAGCAGATCGACACTGTTGACTACTCTGAAAATTAAGCCAAAATATCTGAAACACCAGCCATAGCCATGTGTGCACCGTGTTGGTAGTGAACATTCTGGATTAAATCTGTCATCCCTTTTCACCCACAGCGATGCACAAAAATGTAGTTTCGAAGGTCCTTTCCTGGATTAGGGACTTGATGTAACCTCGCTCTGCAAATCAAGGTGAGAACAGAGGAATTATTGAGCTATAGGCATGAGTGATCGGTGTTTGTGATGACTAATCTTTTTTCCCCAGCAGATCGACACTGTTGACTACTCTGAAAATTAAGCCAAAATATCTGAAACACCAGCCATAGCCATGTGTGCACGGTGTTGGTAGTGAACATTCTGGATTAAATCTGTCATCCCTTTTCACCCACAGCGATGCACAAAAATGTAGTTTCGAAGGTCCTTTCCTGGATTAGGGACTTGATGTAACCTCGCTCTGCAAATCAAGGTGAGAACAGAGGAATTATTGAGCTATAGGCATGAGTGATCGGTGTTTGTGATGACTAATCTTTTTTCCCCAGCAGATCGACACTGTTGACTACTCTGAAAATTAAGCCAAAATATCTGAAACACCAGCCATAGCCATGTGTGCACCGTGTTGGTAGTGAACATTCTGGATTAAATCTGTCATCCCTTTTCACCCACAGCGATGCACAAAAATGTAGTTTCGAAGGTCCTTTCCTGGATTAGGGACTTGATGTAACCTCGCTCTGCAAATCAAGGTGAGAACAGAGGAATTATTGAGCTATAGGCATGAGTGATCGGTGTTTGTGATGACTAATCTTTTTTCCCCAGCAGATCGACACTGTTGACTGCATGACTTTAAAAGCCAAACCTGTCTGATACACCAGCTGGAGAGTGTGCTTGGTATGCATCTGCAAGCCATTTGTAAACCACCCTTTTTGCCCCTTCAGGAATCTTGTGAAGCTGGCCAGTTGTCTGACCCCCCCCCCCCCCTACCTCCTTTGACATTGTGTAAGTATGTGGTTGCATATCATTTAAGTATAGGGTGTACATGTGAGTGCAAAGCTGACATTCACAAATCTCAGAACATGAGGTTGGTGTTTGTGATGACTAAGCTTTTTTCCCCAACAGATCGACCCTGTTGACTGTTGATTTTAAGCCAAATCTGTCTGACACACCAACGGAATTGCATAGAAAGTCAGTGTTGGCCTTGTGGTGGAATGCATAGTCATTTGCAAATTGTCTCCTTTAGTGAGAGTGGGGGTGATCTGAGATGGCAGAGGAAAGGCAGTCGGCACGTAAGTATATATTAATCCTTTTGTTGTGTAGCTTTTCAGCCTCATGGTCAATTGGTGGTAAATGATGACCAAGCTTTTTTCCCCAGCAGATCGATATTGTTGACTACCTCATTTTGTAAGCCAAAATTGTCTGATACCCCAGCTGAAATTTACTACAAGTGCATATATTGTGGATTTTGAAGCTGTGTAGTAAAATTGAATTCAACCCCCGTCCCCCTTTCAGGTCCAAGGTATCGGAGGGAAGAGCAATGAGGCCTCGTGCAGACCTGCTGGTCTCCCAGCACTCCTGACTAGACAAGCGGGGACACATTGACTGGAAATCCTTTCAAGGCCAGATGTCTAAATGGGCCTATACAGTATTGTGTAGACAATGTGGATTAATATCCCTGCGGTGGGAGACAAGTGTTTTTAAGTAGGTGGCATACTCCAAATTAAGAACTTTATGGAAGGACCACCAGCGAACATGTACCGTTGAAGTCGAACGTTTTTATACACCTTGGCCAAGTCCATTTAAACATCACAATTCCTGATATTTAATCCCTGTCTTAGGTCAGTTAGGATCATAACTTTATTTTAAGAATGTGAAATGTCAGAGTAGTGATTTATTTCAGCTTAAATTTTTCATCATATTCCCAGTGGGTCAGAAGTTTACATGCACTCTGTTAGTATTTGGTAGCATTGCCTTTAAATTTAACTTGGGTCAAATGTTTCGGGTAACCTTCCACAAGCTTCTCACAATAAGTTGCTGTAATTTTGGCCCATTCCTCCTGACAGAACTGGTGTAACTGAGTCAATTTTTGAAGTCAATCGTCAATTTTTATCGTTGAATCCTTTACTTTGTATCTTACGCATGCAATCATTTATTAGTTACCTGCTCGTCAGGTGTTTTCGGTGCATGAAGAAAAACAGGTGATGGCACAGCAGTCTCCTTCAGTAGAGGTTGTCCCGACCGTCCTTTTTTGATTTTCAGTCGTCCTGATTGAAATGGTCACTACACACAACTTTCTTAGTCTCAATTGGTGTGTTGACATCCATGCGAGCAGCAAGAAGCCACAGCTGTTTTCTTTGTTGATCTTCCGCTGGAAATCGGTGAAAACTTTGGTGCCCTTTTTTTTTTGCAGCATTTGGACAACAAATGCACACTGAAATACCATCTTACCTGAACGTTAGCTAACAATACTACTAGTCTGATTCTTTCACACGCGTGATGATGTTGGCCGGCACTACATACGGCGGCAGAGCGATACTTTACGTTGCCTACTAACGTAAAGTATCGCTCCGCCGCTGTACTTCCACAGAGAATATAGGTCAGCACAAAGTAAAGGATTCAACGATAGTTTGACTTCAAAAATCATGGTATAAACACTCAAAATAACCCCGATAGACTGTTGTCGTATACAAGCCTCACCCTTTTTTCTCCAGACATAATGATTGTCATTATGGCCAAACAGTTCAATTTGTTTCATCGGACCATATGACATTTCTCCAAAAAAGATGTTTGTCCCCATGTGCAGTTGCAAACTGTAGTCTGGCTTTTTTTTATGGCGGTTTTGGAGTAGTGGCTTCATTGCTGAGCAGCCTTTCAGGTTATGTCGATATAGGACTTATTTTACTGTGGATATAGATACTTGTACCTGTTCCTCCAGCATCTTCACAAGGTCCTTTGCTGTTCCGGGATTTATTTGCACTTTTTGCACCAAAGCACGTTCATCTCTAGGAGACAGAACGCGTCTCCTTCCTGAGCGGTATGACAGCTGCTTGGTCACATGGTGTTTATACTTGCATACTATTGTTTGTACAGACAAACATGGTACCTTCAGGCATTTGGAAATTGCTCCCAAGGATGAACCAGACTTGTGGAGGTCCACAATTTTCTTTCTGAGGTCTTGGCTGATTTCTTTTGATTTTCCCATGATGTCAAGCAAAGAGGCACTGAGTTTTGAAGGTAGGCCTTAAAATGCATCCACAGGTACACCTCCAATTGACTCAAATGTCAAATCAAAAGTTTCTAAAGCCATAACATAATTTTCTGGAATTTTCCAAGCTGTTTAAAGGCAGACAACTTGGTGTATGTAAACTTCTGACCCACTGGAATTGTGAATTAAAAGTGAAATCTAAAAGATTGTTAAAATTGTCATGCACAATGTAGATGTCAACTGACTTGCCAACATTATAGTATGCTAACATGAAATCTGGAGTGGTTAAAAATGAGGTGTATGTAAACTTCTGACTTCAATTGTACATGAACCCCATTGTCAGTATATCCACTATTATGGATGTAATTGGTTGCCAACTAGCATCTGAAAATATGATGTAGGTATGAATAAAAAAATGTATATTTCTGTGCAGTAAGAGAAATTTGACCATGTAAAAGTAATAATAAAAAAAATAATTGCACAGTTGACATCAATATGAGTGGAAGTGTTTATTTTGCTGTCAAATTAATGGAGAAACTGGTTTGAGTGAAAATCGTAGATGTCAGCAGAGGGCGACATAAGTGTCTGAGAAGTCATCCTTCATATTTGGTTTAAGGGCATCCTACAGGGTGAGAACACAATACAGCCTTGCTTATTTGCCTGCAGACTACAGTATCCAGTATTGCCTAGGGCTCAATGGTCTGCCTCTGCTGCTTCAAGTTATGCATGGGGTGTAATTGTATTTTGAATCAACTTTTTAAAATTTTATACTGACTAATGTAACGACACTCATTGAAACAAAATGGGCTCTTATGTAAACTAGCTCAATAAGGCTTCTGTACAATGGGTAATTTTGTGTGTACCAATGGTCATGTAAATGCCTTTGTCTGATTATGAATGGTCATAATCTGCATATTTGAAATCAACAGCTGCCCCCCCCCCCCCAAAAAAAAAAAATTTGTGCATGTGAATGTCTTCAGATTTCTTTGGGCTTTTTAAAACCGTGCATGTCAGGTAGAAGTGGACAGAGGGGATGGTGTAAAGTAAAAATTTGCCTTGGGGATCTCACTTGAAAATATATTGAGCTTATGTTTGAACTAGCTGGCTACCTTTTCCACAGCAGATTATGGAGGATCCCATTAGAAGTTAAATGCTGGCATAAACAACTTCCAATAACGGATATTGCTGTGCGTGTAAATATATTGATCCAGTTCTTCGTGAAGTGTCTAGTGTAGTCTTGGTTGTACATGTGATATCTAGTATTTCTGACAGGAATATGGGTCCCAGAGACATCCCAGTAAGTCATATAAAAGTGCTGCAAATTGTAATCTGTTGGGACTATTGATCTGGTAGTCTTCAAGCGCACAAGTATCTGCACCTTTGGCTTTGAATGTATTCTCGACATTTAAAATCTTTTCTATTTACTCAATTTTGTATTCATAACACTTTGGAATAAAAGTCAAACATCACAGCTACATGTGTTCTTGGATGAAAACTTCTCTGTAAAGGTAATTGTTTACTACTGTGAAGCAACAGGCACCACATTTTATACAAATGCAATTTATGGTTAAAGACATGGACAAGACCAACATAAAAAAATACAATGCACAAAATACATGCGATGACAGACTGATTCCTCGGCTAGCCAGAAGTTAACGACTCCCCATCGTCTGATCCCTCCTTGCTCTATCATGTTTAGTCTTTTTATGAATGCTGAATGAAGTGGAGTAGGTAGGTAGGTGGGGTTGGTGCATGGTTTGCATTTGATGCTGTAAAGTTGAGACTGATAGGCAGTTACGCAAATCCACTGAAGGCATGATTTCCCCAATGTACTGAGAGTGGAAGCCCTCTGATCTTCCCAGCAAGTCCAGGTCCTGTGGGACAGATACTCAACAGACTACCTAATTACCCATCACTCAGCATCTGTCACTTTTTTTAAACCACATTTGATGAGAATTAAAACCTTAAAAACCCCTCATTTCCAGATGAGCGGTTTTCAGGTATAATTTCTGTTCCCCTCCTCAGTCCGTTTGTGTCCACAGTAACACAGTGCCCAATGTGTAGCCATGCGTGTTGGGGTTGTCTAGTCTCCTCCCGTTACATTAGCTGCACGCTGGCCGCCTGGAGGTAGCCCTGAAGGAACTGCAGAGCCTCCGCGTTTAGACTGGTGCTCAACATCGAGGGCACCTGCCAGGTAAACGGGAAAAGACAGGGACACACTCCGTGATCTCGCTCTAGACTTTGCGGACATGAGATACTTAAACTAAGCCGTTGACAAACCTGGATTTCACGGTGTAAAACAAATGAGCCAGGCATTGATTACTGCAAAGTTGTTAGTGTGGGTGAACTGCTGTTAACGAAAGGCCCTCATACAGAGGTCTGAATGAGTCAAGTTCCTCAACAAAATTAATGATTCTGGTTACTGAAAAAGTTTGGGGAACCCTGTGCTCAACAGTTTCACAAATGAGCAGCCAAATCCGTCACTGAAGCCGGTGGACGCAAGTACTGATGTTCATCTCGGGAGGCAGACACGCAAACAAGGAGTTTTTTTTCCTGCTTGTGACTCACCCGTCCTGGGCAGGCAGTGGACAGCTTGTGCAGGGACTGCGCCAGCATGATTTTAGGGTTGGTGACGGTGTCGCCGATGGGGTCGTGCTCCTTCTTCCCGGCGAAGGCCAGCTGTGAGAAGGCTGTCTGGTATCCGGCCGTGTCCTCAATGTCAACGAAATGCTCGTCGTCAGGGATGCTGTCATCTTCAGGTAACTCAAATAGGCCAATCAGAGCCTGCAGTAGGAGGGGCCTGCACAACAATTACCAATAATGAGACCCAACCATTAAAACTACATGTAATCCTGTTTCTTTATCATTTATCCTGAACAGTGATCTCAGAACAATTACATTACAAATATGGCCTGGAAGCCTCCATGCGGTTGTATTTTACCCAAGAGGCCAGCAACGGAATAACACCAGACCTGTGCATGTAGGTTTGTGTGTAAACCAAAATATTTTATTTAAAGCATCCATAAACTGGCATTACTTCAATAAAAAGCACAGGAGTATGACTGATTTGCATGGATTATACAGAGAGATCATCTCAATCTAAAACAATCTCAAAATTATGGAATTAAGGTTTAGGCTGGGCCATTAAATAGAGAAACAGCAGAAGCCATTCCATTAAATATCAAGTTTTTGGGCTACTCCAATGACTGTGGACCCACATATTCTGACACCAAAATGCAAAAAACAGGTTCCAGTGTAAAGATCTGTCTCCTTTTACCCATAAGGCCATAGGGGACCTAATCCCTCACTGATTGGAGTTCTCCCTCACCAGAGCTTGGTGTATTCTGTGTCCATCATAGATGGGCATTCTGTCAACACCTTGGTGATGCCCACAGCACATATCTTCCTGTCCACCTGGCCTGACACCTTCTGAACCTCTGGAATGACGATCTTCTCCAGCACCATGCCGAACATCCTGCGGAAACGGACCAAGATTCAGAGCCCAGCTGAGGTACCAGCTGCTTTCTCAGTCCATTTGATGCACAATTCAGCAAACTATGCAATGCGAAGGGGGCTCCTTTCAATTCAGGGTACATAACCATCACATTTAGCAAAAAAGGTATGAAAAGCAATTGCCTAATATCATAGCAATAAGTCCATGTAAGCATAATGATAAATGTGTGTTGAGAAGGATCAGCATTAAATGAAAAGCAATGTAAAAAATCACACGGTGACGGTTTGATCCGAGGGACTTACTTTGGCTGTATGGTGTCAAAGATCTCCTGTAAGGCGATAGCTCCATACTTCACGCAGTAGAGACTGATGAATACCAGGAAACCTGTGGATTCAAGATAAATGCATAAACACATGTTTTATGCATTTAAATTCCAGTGGTTCACTTACCCTTTATTTTACCAATATAGTGGGTAAATGAAAGAGCGAGCGAGTGAATGTGTGACTCTAGTTTGTATACGAGAGAGCGTGTGCATTTTAGCTGGACTCACTCTTGATGAATTTGGTGGTTTTGGAGCTCTGCAGCCTTTGGAACAGTAGAATGAAGATCTGTTTCCTGTACTGAGTGATGGATTCCCTGAGACAGACGAGAAAACACGACAGTCAGCAAGAAGACCAGTTGTCCCTTCAGGGTCACTTATGCCACCGTATCTTTACTTGCAATTCAATCAACACGCAATCAACTGCAACACAAAAGGCAATCGTAAAATTCATTTTTGCAGCTCATTTGAGTACTTTTTTTTGTTTGTCTTCCACACTTTTACACTCAAAACAGCACTGAAAGCCTAAAACCCATCATCACTTTATATATATATATATATATATATAAAAAAAACTGATGGAAAGCAGCACTGCACTGAACAGGGACAGGTAGCATGCATGTACACATCATTGTAGGGTGAGTTATTGCAGTGGGCGGAGCTCCTGGTCACTCACGGGGGCATGTGCTCGATGATGCTGTTGAGCAGGTAGAACCCCTGGTGGTCATTGGCCTTGGAAGCAAGGAGCTTTTGGAACACCCCCAGCAGACCTGGCTGTAGGTGGGAGGCCAGTCAGTTGGGGAACATCAGCCAAGCGGTACAAGTCTGACCTCCCTATGAAACCTCACAAACCCTTTATGAGCACAACACTACTAAAAAACAAACCATGTCAATCCAGGTTAGAGATGCTGAAGTCAACGTTTTACCTTCGGAGTCACAAAACTCGAACCTCAGTGCAGGGATTGATAAAGCATTCCTTACTATAGGCAGGGAACTGTACTGGAAGTTTGTTAAAAAAAATTTAAGTATCATTTCCCCACAGTTGGTGGCACTAAACCGCTTCTCATAAACCCTGGAAAAGCCGCTATGTATTAGGAGTGCTGTGCCGTTTCCCTCTCGCAGACACTCACTATTCTGTCAGCGGCGGTGCTGGCGATGGTGGCGCCTCCTTTCAGCAGGTAGGCCTGCAGCAGGCGGACCAGCGGGGGAATGTTGCCCATGCGCTCCCACAGGATGGGCTGCAGCAGGTGAGGGAACAGGGCCATGTAGGAGGAGGGTATGGAGCTGGTGTGGATCTCCAGCAGCAGGGACATCACCTGGAACACGTACGGTACAAACTCTGCAAGGGCAGGGGGAGAGAAGACTGGATGAGGCTCTCTGTGCAGCTGCCCTTATAAAGCTATCAAGAAATGTTCTGTCAAGCCTATACTTCTATACAGATTTCCTATAGATTTTTCTAAACCTGAGGACTTTTGAGGAGTGCGAGACCCCTGCCTAGTGCCTACCCTGCACGTCGTTCTGCAGGATCTCGGTGAACACGGGGAAAAGCGCCTCTTCAAAGCTGCCCACTGTTGCTGGGTTGGCTTTACAGGTGATCCGAATGGACAGGCACAGGGACTCAAACAGGTAGTGGTTAAAGTGAGGCTTGCTGGGATTCTGAAAGAAATACAAACACACACATGGAATACAGCCACTCCTGTCCCAGTATTTCCAGGGCTTTAGAACTGCAGAGTTGCTCTAAACCCGGGGCAGGGAATCTTATCCCAAAAGGGCTGGTGTGGGTGCAGGTTTTTGTTTTAGCCCGGCACTAAGACACCCGATTCTACTTATCAAAGGTCTTGAATGATCGTCTTAGTGCCAGGCTAAATCAAAAACCTGCACCCACATCGGCCCTTTTTGGATAAGATTCCCCACCCCAGCTCTGAATAACTACACATCAACAACTGCATCAATGAGCAGACCTTTCCAAAATGATGGGTGGCTAAACACTGGGGAAAACTAGACGGGTGGATATGCGAGTGGCCTACCTTGCTAACTAGGAGGAGCTTGTGAGTGAGCTGAGCAATCAGAGTAGGCACATAGGGAACAACAGCCTCTTGGAGGAGGGAGAAGCTTCTCATGATTGCTGAAAATTAGAGTGGTGGTGTGAGGTCACTTGTTCACATGACCACACACACAATACACAGAGAGAGAGAGAGAGAGAGAAATATACAACAGCAAGATCTCTTAAACTGCAACTGGCTATTCCGGATAGGCTCTTATAGTATCCTTAGGCTTGTGGTATTGAAAACAGATACTGATTGAAATGCATTGGAGAAACACACCTGCTTCAGCTGCAGTGCGCACATGGGTGCTAGTGCTATAGTGGTAACTGAGACACAATTGCAAAATCCAAAGTGGGGTGTAGAAAAAAAGTGGGACACCTTTCATGATGTACTCGTTCTCAGAGGAGCCGGGCAGCACCAGGGCCTTGAACAGGTTGTTGAGCAGCTGTTCAGTGAAGGGAGCCATCTCTGCGGGTGTGATACTGCAGACAACAGAACACAGAGGCGTCTTCAAATATCCATCGCTCTGACAAAATGCACTCACAGCTTTACCAGGCACTTCAATGCCTGCATCTTACACAATGGGACTGACTGGCTGAAGTGTTTTTCAGAGTACTCAGTGTGGACCTGGAGGGTACAGTAGGTGTTTGGTAGAGTAATCAGTGAAGAGGTGTTGGGTACAGTGCAGAGGCGCTGGGTAAACTAGGTGATTGGTACCCAGTGTGGAAGTGTAACGTACAGTAGGTGGTTGGTACTCAGTGTAGAGGTGTTTTGTATGGTAGGGTATTGGTTAAGTACTCAGTGCAGAGGTGTTTGGTACAGTAGGTGACTGATAAAGTACTCAGTGTAGAGGTGTTAGGTACAGTAGGTGACTGATAAAGTACTCAGTGCAGAGGTGTTGGGTACAGTAGGTGATGAATACAGTACACACAGGGTAGTGGTGTCAGGGCCTCTCATGGTGAAAAGCCTCTCCAGGGCGTGAGCAGCGTAGGTGTGCTCCACTGTGCTCTCTGCTTCCAGATGAGCCACCAGCAGCGGGACGGCCTGTAGGAGGTGCTCTTTCGGGAGCTGAGAGGAAAAGGAGGAGAGGACAGCAGTCAGGGGTAGAGGCAGGAGAGGAGGACAAACAGTGATGGGAGGAAAGAGGAACCATCTAACCTGACTCCTGAAGATCATGACATATTTGATGGCATCAGCCTTCAATACCGGAAACTCATTAACTGAAAGAAGGAAAAAACGGTCATCAGTGAACAACCAGCACGTTCACATGAAATCTGTTAAAAGACACAAGGGCAAACGACACTGCATCCTTACCGTTTGGTGACTTCAGGTCTGTGAGAATGTGGTTCATGAAGAACTCTGTGAGGTTCACGAGCTCGCTGGCTTGCGTTATTCCATGCTGAACAACAAAAGCGGAAGTTTGATGGCAATAAGGATAATAAAATGTTTCATTTTATTTGTGCTATGGGAGTAGTGCATTTAACAGACCACCCAACCATGATTCTTTTCCCACTACACAACTCCTACACAACTACACCAACCTTCTGTGTCTGTGCCTTGGAAGCCAGTGATGTCACTAGGTAGATGGCAGTATCTTTGTGCTTCCAGTTGGTCCCTGGGTTTTTGGCGTACTCTGCCAGCATGGAGCTGACGTAGCCGGAGAAGATGGTGGTGACTGGACCCTCGAAGAACTTGCAGAGGCCCCGGACGAGGTCACAGGCTGCCCTGCGGCGTGTGTCTATGTCTGTGGAGGGGAGGTGGTGGGGCCATTTTTAAAAAGATTTTTCTCAATTTAAATAAATTTTACTGGCATCAACCAGTGCCACAGTATGCCTCACATCAATCAGTGGTGCGGTAAACTTAATAACATATCAGGACTTGAGCTCTGCTATATTAATACTTTCCATCCGGATTTTAAAGAGACTGCCAACTCAAATCGATGATTCAGCCTTTCAATGGTTAATTGTTGTCATCCTGGGCTGGAATAAATATAACCCAAATATCAGTACTAAGTGATATGCCTAAATTGAGATATGCCTTTTTTTCCCCCACCGTTGCCTGTAATTGATCAGGCAAGGTTTTGATCGGGCGGGATTAAAACGCGTCCAGTACACATCATCAAGTCCTCTCAGCCAATAGAGAACCGCAGTCATACGTCACTGAAGCATTTCTGTGAATGACATGCCCCACTTTGGGGGAATAATTCAGACTCGCTCCCATAGAAAACAGTGCAGGAAGAAGACAACAAAGAAACCTACAAAATTCCCAATGCAATTTAAAAAAACCTGATTTGCATTTTGCACAAATTGCCATGTCCAATCGAAATCCAAAAAGACGAGCCCTGTGGCTAACGTTACATCCTATTACGAGAGAGCTGGTGGAAGGAAACTATATGGTGTCCTGCATCTCCACATACAGTATGTCTGCGGAAAGCACTTTTTTACAGGTAGGCTAAATAAACGTCACATAATATGGATAGTTATAACTACAGGCTTCAACAATAACTTTGTGGTCTCAGTAACGTTAATGTTACCACATTGAAATGTCAAAGAAAAAGAAAATTGTTGATGTTTATTTCACTGGAACTTGGAAGACTGAAGCCAGAGGCATGTCACCAGATCAAGTCAAATTTTACATTGTATGTTGCCCGCTCGATGCTAGGTAGTGATGTAATATAATCGGTTGACATTTTAGTTATATACATTACAAAACATATTTTTCGTTGTTTGTCTTTTTTTTTTAGTTACGCAGGGATTTTATTGTTGTGTCTCAGGACAATCCCATGATACGCAATAGTGCACGCTACGCTGTACCGGTAACGTTACTATTTCAAAGATGTAGGTCTCGGAGATTAACGTTAGTATTATGTGAATGGATCTTCTTTAGTTCATTGGCTCAAATATATGGTACAGTTGCACCATGCACTTTCTTTTTTATTTAGCTATCGTTTGTTTTGCTAAACGGTGTTGGCGTTTCCCAGTCTGCGCCTAACTTGCTAGAGGCTCTTGGGCGTGGCCTGAATATTAACTAGCTTTCACACCCACCCAAGCCTGAGAACTGCACAGTCAGCAGAAAGTGACACTATTCAATCTTTATTTTTTTTGGCTTTAGACATTTCTAAAGGCTGAAATGTTGGTGGATGATTATTTTAATAACGAGGATTAATGTCAAATAAAGAAAACCACGTTTTACAGTTGGCAATCCCTTTAAAATATTAAGTTGATTACATACATGTTCAATGACTACAGTATTGCAGAATGTGTGTGTGTGTAATGAATGACCACCATGCACTACTAGTCTGTTATCACACTGGTGAGTTGTGTGAGTGGTTGTTACCGGAGCCCTCCAGGTCTCTCCTGATGTACTCCTCCGAGTTATCTTCAAACACCTCCTCATCTGCACCTGTGGAAGTAACCAGGTCAGCTGGCAACAGGCCACTAAACCAAGAGCAAGTGTTGAGAACACTTTTATTAAAGCTGGTCTTCATCAGGGCATGAGGGCTTCATCATCTACATGCCCTGACGAAGACCAGCTTTGGTCAAAACGCATAGGCTTGTTTTTTTCTTTTTGGATATGCCCATTTATTAAAGGCTTTTTATACATATAAATGTTTTGCCTTTCCTCCTCCTCTTTCCAAGTGTGCCTTGGATATAGGATATAAGCTAGTTTCACATTTTGGGCTTATTTTTCCTCGTTTCTTTTTTCAGTTATTTTCCTCTTTTCCTTGGATCCACCATTGATTCTACCATATATATCCAGGAACACCCAGTATCATATTTTTTATTATAGGTATTTATAGTTGCCAAATGCCCAGCCTCTACAGAAGTTCACTAATCATCCTGCACCACAATTCTTGTTCTGGCATCTACTTCAGCCTTTCTGAATCGATGACCTGCACATCACCTATCTATCCTTCCAGTGCCTTTATCTGTTCACTCACTTCTGAACTCCATGTTGGGAACGATGACCTTCTCACAAATGCTGGTCAGAATATTCTGGTCCTCAAAGAGGTGCTTGTAGTGCGGTCTCTCACAAACAGACGCCAGGAACTGAATGGCATTGCTCACTAGCTGCACCGGAAGCAGAAAAACACAACATAATCACAAGACCTATCATCACTGCCATATTGATATTCTGCATCCGATATCGATATAGAAAATTTAAAAAACCTACGTATCAATATATTTCACAATTTAGACACATAGGAACAAAGGCTGAGAGGTTCAGTGTGCCATTCAAAACCCTGAATGTAGGGGAACCAGAGTAATGTGAAAACAAGAGCCAAACTGAAGAGGGCCCAGCCTCACCAGGTCATATTTGACCTCCCGCCCTGTGGTGACCAGCAGGTTCCAGATGGCGGTGACAAAGCGGGGCAGGTAGGGCTGGAACTCCTCATCGTACTTCTGTGCGTACAGGGCTGCATTGTCGCAGATCTGAGACTTCAGCAGCTCCAGCAGGCCAGCCTCCTCCTCGTCCTGCGGGAGATTTGTGACACAGAAACGGGTACGGCTCAGACACTGCGCCCAGCTGTGAAACACATAAAGCCGAGACGATGATTTCAACCAAGCACTGATTTTTGCTCACGTCTGTTTGGAGGAGCTTGTTGTCCAAAGTCAGCAAGTTGTGGAAATTTGTCATCCAGGTTTCCATGTTGTCTTCAAAGAATTCTGGAAGATCCTGAATAAGATTGGAAATGATTTTATTCACTGCTGTAATGCTGTGCATAATGTGCAATCACTATCTAGCTTACAATACAAAATAAAATTTTTCATTTACGAGCGCAGGTAATGAAGAGATCAAGGTGGTAGGAGGTTGTGTGAAATATTGGTCAGACCTATATTCATAATTTTGTTTTATCCATGCAAATGGGAAGCATTGGTAAGCCATACTTGGTAAGCGTCTCATATTTATGGTGCTCTGTTTTTTGTGCTCTTAGGTCACATTGTGACTCTGACAATCGTTGGAGATTCACCTAGATAAACTGCACATTGGCGATAAAATAGAACGAGCTATTAAAAAGGCAGCAAGTTGTAGTGGATTGTATTGAAGAGCATTGACCAATATTGTAGAGCCACCGGCAAAAAATAAACAGCAGCTCTTCCTAGTGTGACAGGGGTTAGAGAGAACCAGACAAGCCAAGAATACCAAACTGATACAGTCACAGATACAGTTGAGTCCTGCTGGGCAAAGCACAAAAGGGGACACACCTGGAAATTGAGGCTGTAGAAAAGCTTGGAGATGAGCGTGAGGGAGGAAAAGAGGACCTTCAAGGCATTGATGTCCGACGCGTGAGTCTGACACAGGTCAATTGTAACCTTGGAAAACAAGCATTCGCATTAGCGCCCTGTCACGGCGTAAATTATTTTCTTATCTACGGGCTGGGATTCAAGGCTGAGAAAGTCACCTTAAAGAGTTCAGTCAGAGGTTGGGCAAACGTGTCCAACACCAGTTTAATCTCCAACCAAAGCTCGTTAGATTTAAACTCATGTCGATACCTGAGCAGAAAAAACAAAAATCAACTCAACCCGAGATACTGTCGCTATACTGACTTTCCACTGCCCAACCCCTCAATATTTAAGAAATACAAGCCATTATCATGCTCACTAAAGTATATTTTAGAACTGTAAAGTTTTGTATTTACAGAACTGAAACACAAATATGCAAGGCTATAAAACAGCGTACATATAAATGTATCCATTGATCAAAGGAATACATGAAGAGTATTAGTAATATCATTAGCGAGTCCTTGCATCACTTACCTCTTAAAGAGCGAGTGTGCAGTACGCAGCACGCCATTGATTACATGGAAGTCTCCGCTCTGAAAGCGCGTCACCATCTCCGTCAGGAGATCAGGCCACTTCTGAGGAAAGTCCTCACGGCCAATAATGCTGATGGCGTCGCTCAGCTGCAGTACAATGGGGACAGTGAGAAGGCAGGTCACCAGAGCTCCCACAATGGGCACTTTCCAAATTGCAGGTGGAACCGTGCAGTGAGGACGAGTGGAAGGTTATAGCTCACAGCGACGTACCTGCTTCTGAATCTGCTCTGGGCTGGTCAACATCAAATTTACAATGTTGGCTTTGATGGTAGTTCGGTCAGCATCCGAGATTTTGTTTAGTTCATCCTCAATCTAGGAATAAGATGAATATGAGACTGATCATTAACTATTGGGGGGAAAAAGTATGATTAAACACAGAGGTGTGCATTCTCACTCTGCAAGACTATTGTCAAGCTGCAAGCCCTTCCCAGCCTCTACCTCAACATCCTCATCCCAGATACAGTTTGTCCCATTCCCATCTAGCCTCCAAACATGACTAATCGTAATGAAGAACTAATATGTGGTCCTGACAAACTCACGATGCGCCAGTTCCTCTTGATGTAGTTCTTGAAAGTGATGGCAGCACAGACTCGGATCACATTGTCCTGGGATTTTTCCAGCAGTGTGAGCAGCAGGACTGAGTAGTTCTGATTGCCTTCCACAGACTCAAGAAACTTCTCAGCTGAAAGCAACAAACAGACACACACCACAACATTAGGAAAACTATTGCAGAGGACTGTGAAGCCATTTCAAAAAAACCACACCTTAAGACTGGGATGTACTACCTCACAAAGACTGACTGTTTTTCCCCCCAGTCCATCCAAATACATTCAACCAACTGCCCTTGCTTTCACATACCTGGTCGTCTGACAGAGGGATTAGGATCAAGAGTTTTCTGCAAAAACTCGGTGAGAGTTTGCAGGTTGGCATCATTCAGGTCCATGGCCCACTAAAAGATGAAGACTTCATAATATTGTCAGACATTAATATTGTTATTGTGGTTTACAGAAGGTAGGTACATTGCAAAGTCAGTAAAAACTAAATTTATGAAAACATACGCATAACGCACCACCTAGCGGGCAAGTTACAGTACTTGCTGGTTGGTTGCGTGGGCGGGCATGGCACATGCAACACGGATTTGAATTGGCATGACATTTTATATTCTTGACGTATCGTTAGCCACGTTATGTTCAAAATTAACTCACGTTACAAATATTAGTGACAACTCGAGAAAACTAATGTAACGTTATATGAGCACAGCTAACGTTACTCAATTCGTCATCACGCACAATTCCCTCTCATGAATGACTTGCAGCCACAATGCTTTCAATTTCGAAATCTAAATACAGGTGAGCACTCTTAAATTAACTAATGTTACATAAGATGATAGCGACGGCAAATAATCTAGCCAAGTTAAACTAGCATGTTAGCAAAATTATAAATGCTTTCGAAGTGCGCAATATCGTGACACAGTTGGGAGTCATTCAGCATCGCTAAAGTTAGCTATTTTACATACGAGTCCATTTACGGTAAATTAACGTTAGTCTGCTAGATGGCCAGATAACGCCACCGTCACCACATGCTTAAAAGTTCAATACAAATGTAATACATATAACGTTAGACCGCTGCTACTACGACAATCCACAATTACCTCAGGTACTTCGAATTGAACAACCAAGCAAGTACTTTCCATGAAATTTGGTTTGAAATTCAGACAAGCACTTCTGCAGGCCAATAGAATACGATCCCATAGCACAAGTAGCACTTTGGTCCAATAACAAAGTCTATGAGGCGGGACTTTGGGGCAGGTCGGCCTGCATGTAACTTAGTTAATTAATACGTTAACGTTAGAATCATTTACCTAACGTCAGGTGGCTCTTTTCGCAAAGGCTTTTTACACACTAAACCACTACGTTTGAAAAATACTGAACGAAGGAAAGATTGAAATCAAGCTAGCGGCCCAATTTACGAACCCAACCCATAACACCGAATGCATTAGCTACGTTACCTAGCTAGCTGCCCTGCCCACCCTAACTAACGCGGTTTGATTCAGTGACAGTACTTCGCGTGCTTATTCTGCATGTTATCGAGCAAACCGAAAAATACCGTTAGCTAGCTGACCAGCTAGATTTACAATCAAAAAGCAGAGTCAGTTAACATAAGACATTACGTTTGCTTGTTATGTGTAACTTAGCTAGATAACGTTAGCACTTTAAAATGTCAACTGAAGCTATACATGTGCTGTGCATAACGTTAAGTAGAACTTCACATTAAATTAGTCCAACGACGTGCCACATCGGCTGACAAACAAAGCACAGAACGGAACGAGAAGCAAGTAACTTTATTAGCTAACGTTCGCCAAAGCGGAGTGTCCGTCTGTTTAACGTAACGTTACGTTAAAAGTTAAAACTAGCTTAACTAACTTAGCTAACGTTAACTTGTGGCACCGCATACCAAGACCAAGCAATGTATACATCACTATCTAACGTTATATCGTATCTTCAAAATGCTGAAAGTGATGCCTTACCCTTGGAGTAGATTTACGTTAGCTAACGTTACCAACTTCCCTCCGCGGAAATGGAACAACCTTACTGAAGTTGCTTTAGCTACAGCTAGCTTTTGATTTTCTCAAGTCTCCCTTCCAAAAATGCAAGAGCAGCGCGATGCCACCAGCACGCAGGCGCGAATGGCGGAGACTGAGATCGATGTGTGTTTGAGGAGGATGTGCCGTCTTGGTTATTAGATATGTGCTACGTTATTATTACACGATTCATATTTAAAAACAAGACTAGTCAAGCCTAGCTCAGCCTGGACGCCTGTATGCAGCCAGTGAGGAACATTTGACAAGGCACGGCGGATATTTTGTTATGGAGCATGCAGGTTGGCCTTCATACCGGGGCGACGGAGTGCATCTGAGCTAGCTATGTGAGCGGGAGCAAGTGAGGAGGGGAAGCGGACGTAATTTAATTAGAGTGATTAGCACTATTAGGACGTTACCACTCCGTAAGCTCCAGTTTGCTCCTGTTTATAATATATTGTGATAAAAATAGACATCACATTTTTTTGTTTAGATAGGCTACCACATTAGTTTAGTTTATAAAATATCAATTTATGAATCATTTTGTTAGCCTATATAGAGAGTTGATTTAATAACCTGTTGACATTTTCTGTACACAGAGAATGCACACATTGACAGCATTCTCACAAGTTTTTTATTTGCTCAAAAACTATCTCAATAACAATATCCTCTGATCTACTTGGAGTTTGCTCGTCTCCACTCCTCTCTAAAATAGAATGTTTACTGAACCGCAGTGTCCAGGCAGAACAAATCAATTCCAACAGTAGCTTATGACACTGCAAATAGCCTATACGTTGTCTTATGTGGGTGGTTTTGGTCTGATCGGTTGTTTGTAATGAACAATTCTTTTGCTGCTGCCTTTTTACCATAATAACTTGAAATGTAGGCATGGTAACCCCTGCTTTTAACCCTTTCGTGCATACCATCACAGATATGTGATTAGAGTGTATCATTAGAACGTTCAATTGAAGTTCATTTGAAAACTACCTAAAGTGCAAACATGACTCAAGTTGTTTATTGTTGTACTATAATGCAAGTTATGTTACTATAGCCTAGTTGTTATCATCAGAGTATTCATCTAGTTTATTTTGTATACTGTATAGGGTGACCATATATTAATTTTTTTTTTAAAAGAGGACGGGGCGAGCGGATGCTGTGCCATTTTGAGTATTATAAATAGGATAGTGTCAGCTTTCTGCCGATGACATTATCTTTCTACTCCAAATATTAAGCGAGATACACTTTTAAATCTCGACTGTCACCAAACCATGTTGTTGATTTCTTCAAATAAATTAGAAGTAGCGATCCGCCAAGTTCATTCAAGGCTACAGAACATTAATTCAGACATATATCAGCATTAACAGTTAGCCGACACATTATCTTGGACTGACAGAATTTAGGCAGGTCATTGTTTGTACCATTGTGCAGAAAACTTGTTGACGTACCATTCGATGACCAGGAGGCTAAATACTTAGAATTTCTGTTTTTTTATTTGTCACTTGATAGGTTGCGCATTTGCCGGGACCACAGTCAAAAAATTATCTGCTTTGAACTCGTCTTACTTTTCGTTAGTTGTTGCTCCTCTGACATTTTGACTGAGTTTGAAACATAGGTGATGTCTTCCTCTGGAGAGTGTAGCTATCTGGCCTAACTTCCCGGAAGTAAAAAGTTGTGAGTAAAATTTCAATACAATGAAGTCCCCCTCCGCTGGTGAAACAATATTGACTGGGCGATAACGACTATGAGAAAGATTATACATTTCAGCCAATTGACCTGTATCTTTAAACATATCCACAGTTGTTCATTCATGATTTTTGGGTGCTAAAACTTAAGGGGACGGGGAGTTAGACAGCAAACGTTTTAACGTAATTACTCAAAATTTACTCATGAGCTTTCAACATTAAATGTCACATTTCGGTATGTGCTCATACGTTAAACAGGTTGAACAAAACAAAGTTTCATAACTATTTTATCCACAAACCTTTTAATCTGTAGGCTATGCCTGTAACTTTTGTCTTTAATCTTATATGGACTACAGCATCCTCATCCGTCTTGAAACCTATGCTATGGTTACAGACACAGCGCTAACATGGTTCTCCTCCTACCTCACCAACCGAAGGTGTCGCATCTGAATTGGGGGAACCAGGTCTGATGATGCTGCAGTGACATGCGGTCTCCCACAGGGGTCAGTGCTTGGGCCCATTCTGTTTGCAATCTACCTGCTCCCACTTGGCCAAATCATCCGACACCACAATGTCAATTTCCATTTTTTAAGTTTGACTCCACTCTCCTTCAAAAACCCACATCAAGCACATCTGTAAGACCTCCTTCTTCCACCTCAAAAACATAGCCAGACTGAAGCCATCCCTCTCCAAACCTGACGCTAACAAACTGGTTCACGCATTCATCTTTTCCCGGATAGACTACTGCAACACCCTCCTCACTGGCCTCCCAGCTAAATCCATCAATCACCTTCAACTCATCCAAAACAGCACCGCCAGAGTCCTTACCAGGTCTAAGAAGTCAGCCCACATCACCCCTATACTCACCCAACTCAACTGGCTTCCAGTCCAATATAGGATCAAATTCAAAGTTCTTCTGATCTATAAAGCCCTAACAGGCCAAGGCACACCTCAGTGACCTCATCACCATCCACAAACCCTCACTCTCTCTCCGCTCCAGCCATTCTCCACTGCTCTGCATCGCCCCTACACGTCTTCGGCCAATGTGGGATCGAGCCTTTTGCTCGTCTGCCCCTCGCCTCTGGAACTCCCTCCCTGACCACCTTAGAACAGCTCCCTCTATTGATGCTTTTAAAACAGGCCTGAAAACTCTTTTTTACCAGCAAGCTTTCTTATAAAGCTTTCATTTAAAATAATTTTTATTTATTGACTTTTACTATATATTTTTGTTTTTACTGTAAAGCACTTCGAGATCTGCCCCCGCAAATGAGAAGCAGTATATAAATGGAATATATTATTATTATTTGTTTGCAATTTCTCAAGTTCTTGAAAACATTTTAAACCTAAATCTAACAATTCTGGCCATGTTCTTAATATATGGTCGTCAGACCTATCCAATTGTAATGCTTCTTGAATGACACCAAACTCCTTAAAATAAATAAATAAAAATACAGTTGCAATGGTTAATTTTATACAACTACTGCTGAGTGCAATATTATTTAAAATGAATATATGGGATATTAGTTCTAAGAAACAAATTCAAAGTGATAAAAACAGTCAACAAATCATATGGGGTTTTCTTATATTTTATATTAAAATGTTTATAACACCAATAACAAGTATTTCTCCAAAGGCAGAAATTTAACAATACAAAACAAACAAAAACAAAACACTGAGACGGATCATATTTTGACACGTTAAAACCGCTGACACACATCATGTACATTGAAACATTACTGATTTTTGTGTAGTCTGGACTCCAACATTTAAAATGCTGCAGGACAGGGTGTGTCTAAACATTCTGCAGATTATTAGCATGGCGGATGTTCAGTGTGTCTCGCAGCATCAGATCTCGCAGTCGCCAAAGTGCATCTGCCATTGTGGTGTGGGCACCCTTGCTCTTCAACCAGTGGGACGGCAGCCGGCTTTCCTGTTCCTTTGTCAGGCGCACATCTTTTCTACGAGCTATGGAAGCATATATATGAACAGCTGAGTACAGTGACAGTTTATTCCCATCGCTCTGCGAACAGCAACCTATTTCCAATACATATGCGAATATCTCCAATGTGTATGGTCACTTCTACGGTAATGTGATGTAAATGCCTAAATGTAACTTACCTATGTTCAGAATCCTCAAGAGGAAAACAAAGTGTTATTTTTATGCATTAAAAATTTTATGCACCTTGACTATATTCTCACAATGATTCTTTGACACAAAAACATTTACATGTTTGTTCATTCAGCCATTTAGATGTTGGGAGTTCTGGTCAATACTAACACACCTAACAGGGTCTGGTCCCACTTGCTGACAGTGGAAGACTCTGCATTGAGGCCCTCGATGTACTTCAGATAGGCCTCGGAGTGCAGGAGGCGCTGGGACTTGGGCGGCGGGGACACAAACATAGGGGTAGAGGGCTGTTGGAGTGCTGGCTGGCACGTCTGAGCCTGCCCTGGGTAGGCTGGCGGGGCGTGCTGGCCTTGCCCCACTACACCCATCTGCAGAAGAATGGCACATATCAGCACTTAGCAGTTTATGCACATTGAATTGAGCCGTGTATTCTCTGTTCGTATGGGGGGAGAACTTCACCTGTTGCCCATATGGGCTTCCAGCTCCTGGACTGCCATTCAAAACTTGTCCACCTGTGGTGAGAACAGCAGCAGCCAGTCAGTAATGGAGTACCACAGAAACCCTGTGCAGCGCTGTGGCCAGCTGAGTTTAACCCCAGGACCGTGGTCCTGTATTGCAACTGTCCGCAGCTAAAGAGGATGTTGTTGGCCGACTAGAAGTATTATGTTTTCTAGGTACATTTTGATCCAGATTTGTGTTAACAGTAACAGAAATCAATGAATCCAAATTGTGTGGCGACAGGATTCTCTCTCTCCTTTAAAGTGAGTGTATATTTAGTGCTTATGTACCCATTTAGACTGATGTCTGCATGCACCCCTTAAAGCACACCATTATTTAAAAATAAATGTGGTGAAGCATTCTAATAGTTGAAGGTCACGTTCTGTGGAACATCAAAAGCAAGGCAAATAGCTCCGTGGTGGCACAGCACAGATTTTGTCTGTGTGGTTGCGCCCCGAGGATCGGGGGTTCGATCACCGGTCCTGCCAGATCCGAGTATGGCCGGTGCCTTGAGGGAGCAGCAATTAGCGGCTGCTCCCGGGGTGGAGGGAGGGACCCCGGGCGAGTTGGATTGCGGTCAGGAGCAAGAGGAGTCGCGCCCTGAAGAGGACGTGGCGCCCTCCTTCCTACTACCGGCTGACGGGGTTGGGCAGCAGCTAATTCAAGCGGTTGCCACATGGAGGGGAATTGAGTAAGATAGGGTCCAATTGGCTACCAAATTTGGAGAAAAAGGGAAAAATCTGAAATAATTTTTTTTTTTTAAAGTAAGGCAAATATTTGCTAGTACTTATTCAAGGATGAAGCAGATCATTATATTGAAAGTTGTGTTAGTGATGTACCTTTTAAAGATTAATTGAATATTTTCCAATGGATTTTATTAGTTCATGCACTCGGTTCAAATGAATGGAGTTTTTGAGTGTTAAAATGAGTAATCATTGGAATCTGAAAATTTTGGGCAGTTTACTTTCCAGACATAACCATACTCAAACAACAAGGTTGTCCGGCACTGTGTCACCACCCACCTCTGGCGTGGCGTGGTCTGAGTAATTTATAAAGTACCTGAGCCTATGGTACAGGTAGCCCCTCCAGTGGCTGAGAGTGGCAGGCAAGAAGCAACTGCGTGGGCGTGGCAAGATGAGTGGGAGTGGTGATGGTGGAAGTGTCCTTACCCGGGTATGGCAAGCCAGGGAACCCAGCTACACCTGGCGGCAGGTGGTGAAGCAATGCAGTCAGCCCCATGTGATGAGGTGGCATGATGCTCATACTGACTATGCCATCAACAGGGCCCTGCAAGGGCAGCATAGGTAGACCACAGGCCCCCATCATGCCTTGGAGGGATAACAACACAACGGATCCATGCATCACTGTCATGCAACTAGTTACTACTACCATGCACTACCAAATAATGGCACACACACACACACACCTTAAAGTTAAAACAGCAATCAATACAAAACGTAGACAGATCAGGTGTAAACGTGAGTTTGAGGGGGAAAAAGATGAGTCAACACAGACTGGATTATGCAATAGTTATTATTTAGAAATTCATGCAGTTAATGATTTGATTATGTACAAGCACCGATTGAATGTAACTGGAGAAAAAAAAAAATTGCAAGCTGTTTGCATGTTAAATTGGGTGTTTTTTTTTTTTCCACGGATGCAATTATGGGCAAATAGATGAGGACATGGCTGAGGTTGTATAATAAAAAAAAAAAGAAGAAACATGGGATATGTGAGCAGTTCTGCTTCGCACTCCAGCTCCGGTGTCACCACAAAGTCAACCTGCATCTGTGAGGGGTTACCTGACACAGGCGTCATGTTCTGGTTAAACATCCCCATTGGGGTCAGGGGAGGCACCACCCCCATGAGCGCCCCTACTGGGGTACCTGCTCTCGGGGAAGCCGCCTGCTGCTGCTGCTGCTGGACTGCCCTCTCCCGTTCCTGCTGCTCAGCCACTTTGGCTGCCCTTTCTGCAACACACACAAGGGACACAGTGAACACATCCATGGCCACATTCATTGATTCATTCAGCAAGTACCAGCACACACGGAGCACAGTGACCACTCCCACCATAGGTTCAAGTCAAATGTAGCAACATTTCACTTTAAAACGGATGAGGATTCAAGATTCAAGAGTTTTTATTTTGCCATATGTAACAAGTGCAATGGAATGCTTACTCTCTGCTCATTCCCATAGCATAAAAGAATACAAAGACAATAAGTTATAACACAGTGCAAAAAGCAATAGGAAATAAAACAATAGCAATAAATAATAAAATTCACATTGCAATAAAATCTGCTTATTGATCCGTTTTAATATACTGTATAGCTAAAGAATGTGCAATAAGCGCACTGCCTGTGGGAAGAAACCGTTCTTGAACCTGCTAGTCCTGGTTTATATACCAAGCCAAGGCCAGGTCAATCGCTTCCTCTCACCTTCGTACTCTGCCTTCTTGGAGGCCTCCAGATTCCTCCACTCCGTCCCCACCAGGCGACTCAGCTCTCCGAACGAGAAGTCGGGGTGCTGGGCCTTGATCACCGCCCGCATCTCGCTGCTGAACAGGATGTAGCCGCTCATGTTGATTTTCCGCTTTGACCCCTCCTTCTTGGACACTCCCTTCATTGACTTTGGAGTTGACTGCAAAGCCCAAAAGCAGGACAGGTTAATCCCCCAAAAGCAGGACAGGTTAATCCCCCAAAAGCAGGACAGGTTAATCCTCGTCACACTGATGCACATTAATATCTCAAAACCAACACTACAGTAACACTACAGAGTCTATAAAAAAGTGAATCAAATGACATCTACAGTAATTTTCAAATGAATAATTTACACAGTGCAAACTTTCAATTTGACAGCTGTCACATGTCATGTCACAGCTGTTCCTTTGGACTGAACATAAATAACTTTTTTAAATAAATGTGCAGTAATCTAGCACGACAATACATAAGTATAAAGGCAATATTAATAATAATAATAATAATAATATGCAAAGTAATCAAATTTATACTTATTTCCTTTGAAATGAGTGTGGTGGCCCTGACCTGTGGAGGGGTGAATGGCATGAGGTCAATGTCACTGGCCAGAGGCGTTTGCAGCTGAGGCGTGGATGTCCTGACGCCAGCCTCTCCATCCTCGTCCCCCAGGTCGTCCAGCTCATCCTCTCCTATCAGTGCAAACTTGGCCTCCAGCTCCTCGATCTTCCGGTCCAGCAGGGGTGATGGCTCCTTCTGCGGCACAATCAGCTTCCTGACCATAACAGACGGGAAAAGGACCTGTTTCTGTCCCTGCCACACGTCACAAAGAAAGTAACGTAGTGGGTCTAACCAATCAGGTGCCGGCTGTTTCCGTTGTGGGCGACAACAATTATCCATATGACGTAGAGGTACCTCCAAAGAGGTACTCTGACATCACGATTGGGGTGGGGGCAGTGTGGGGAGCAGAAAGGAAATTTGAACGGTTAGGGGCAGGACAAAGACGCTTTTCTACCAGTTTCTTATGATATACAATATTATTTCAGAATTGTTGAAATAACGGAATGCATGAATAAGTTTCATTTTAAGGTAGGCATACAAACACGTTTACAGCAAAAAAAAAAAGTGATCTAGGGTGTACTTACCCTTTAATGGGTGAGCTACCCGCAGTACAGGCCTTAATGGGTGGTTAATGTGCATTCATTATGTGAAGCACTTCGTAACATGTTTTGAAAAGTGCTATATTAATAAAATTGTACTTACTTAATGTGAGTTTGTTAGAAACCTGCATTAGAAAATTCAAGCTGAACTGGCAGCACTGTTAATAATGAGGTCGTAGACACACCTGCATTCAGGCCATATACCCCTGAGACAAAACACGTGAGCTGTTCAGTCATCTGACCTGAAGTAGTAGATCTCGTCGTCAACAACCTTGGCGGAGAGCGAGAAGCGCTTCAGGCCCTTAAACTTCTTCACCTGCTTCTCACTCTCGATGTAGCGACTCTCGCACAGCAGAACATCATCCTCAGGGACCTCTGTCGATCGGCAGGACAGGTAGTCCTTGAAGGAGGACACTGCACATTTCCCTGTGGTCAGAATGCAAGCAGGCAGAGGAAGAGAGCAAAAGGAGGTCAGATTCTATTGCAGGGAATAAACAGTGCAGAAATGAAAGTTTTTGTTCCGCCGCCAGCATTTTTACAAACCCAGTCTGCATGATGACTTTGTGTCTCAATGTGCTACTAGTTCTTTGGCAGAAGACGACATCATTCTTGTGATTAAACTGGGTAAACATGACAAGCACGCCCACCCAAATAAAAAGTCATCGTCAACCTTTATTTCATCTCGAGAAACCATTGAGGAAGAATCCTCATCTACAATGGTGTCGAGTTACAGATATAAAAACAATAGGACCGATATTACCACAGTGCGATACAAAAATGAAATTAAATAAATAAATAAAAGTAGAAATTTAAAAATCTAAAATATTTCTAGTAAAAAGAATTAAAAGATGATAAGTGAAAATATAAATGAAAAACAATTACACTCAGATGTAACGAGAGTGTCCTGGAACACTAAGCCTCAGCAGTGCCTAGCCAATATGGCTGCTGACATTCTGAACTTTTAGATGGATCCTGTCAGTGTGTAAACTTCTAAAAAAACACATTATTTTACATATTGAACATAATTATTTGTTAATTAGGATAGACGGCACAACTGCTGGTTCAGTTCACTATTAGAGCAACGTCAAACAATATTGATGGTAATATAAATAATTTATTTTCAGTGCTTTTCAGTTTGGTTATGGACTCTTACATTTGCAATGTGTAATAATGAAAACAGTTTTCCATAAAAATCAGCTCTTGCATAATCACTGTTAATTTGTATAGAAATGTCTCAAACCATCACTCTGCTGCCAGATATTCAGTAGATATGGATGGATCACTTGAAGGGTTGTTTCTTCTGACTTATTTTTCCATAGAGTTCAATAGGAAAATAAGTCAGGAGAAACAACCCTTAAAGGTTTGAGGCTTGTTTGATACCTTAGACCCTTGATGACTTACAGCCATTTAGCCAACCATGGGTTCCATATTATTCCTGTGTAATTTAAAGCTTAATCGAGTCCCACCCCCCAATTCCCATAGAGATCCATTCAAATGCAGAGAGGTTATAGTATTGCTTGTAAGAGTACTTGCAAATAAGATATCAATAGTCTTTTGATATCCTTTCATACCCAGTCATGATAGCATCACCTGTTTACCTGTGGGATGTTCCAATCAGGCAGTTCCCAACTTCCCAGTCTTTTTTTTACCCGTCCAAACTTTTTTGGAATGTGTTGCAGGCATCAAATTTGGAATTACCGTATATTTACAAAAATCAATAATGTTGATGAGATAAAACATTGAATATATTTTCTTTGTACTGTTTTCAATTAAATATACGTAAAAGAGAATTTACAAATAACTGATTTCTGCTTTTATGTGCATTTTCATACTGTCCCAACTTTTTTGGAATTGGGGTATGTATATATCAAACCAGAAAAAATAAAATAAGAAAATCAGGAAAGTCAGTTTAGCAACTTAATTTGCATGTACAGGGTTTCCCTGGCAGGGTTGTGGGGGTGAGTCTACCTCTGAAACTGGCTTTAGTAAATGAAAGATATGTATGGACTAGTGACAGACAGGCTTTGCAGGTTAGTACCTGTAACATAAATACTGTGGTCACTGAAAGGTGTGTGTAAATGTGTACAAGATCAGGTGACCGTTGGCAGGATGTTTACACTCAGATAAAAGGGTCTGTACCTATGACACAGGTCATGGGGCAGGCCTCCTCCAGATTGCTGAGGAACACCTCCTTCTTGTAGAACATCTTGGTGGGCTCGTGCTCAGTCTCCTCTGGGTGAATAAAGATGGGCCCGAAGAAGTAGGCTGCTCCATCTCGCACCCACATTTTCTCAATCCTGCCACAAGAGACAGCTTTCATTACCTGTTCAACTCAACCTGCTGCCAAATTAGCAAATTAGCTCAGTGGCAATGATGTAAACATAATTCCATAGAACAGTTCCAGCAGCAATCATGTCATAAAGTCAGAACACAGGGCACTTAATGAAATTAAGAACTGTAATTAATATTAGAGCTGTTAATATATGGGGCGATAATGCGTAAAATTTCTACACTGCATGGCCAGTCGCCGTTGCACCCGTCATGCATAGTGCCCACTGTACAAGCCTCTGGAGGCAGTGTTATGATCTGGGGTTGCTTCAATTGGTCAGGTCTAGGCTCAGCAACGTTATGCAGCAATAAAATGAAGTCAGCTGAGTACTTGAATGTACTGAATGACCAGGTTATCCCATCAATGGGCATATTCCAGGACGACAATGCCAAGATTCATCGGGCTCAAATTGTGAAAGAGTGGTTCAGGGAGCATGAGGAATAATTTTCACACATGAATTGGCCACCAGAGTCCTGACCTTAACCCCACTGAAAGTCTTTGGGATGTGCTGGAGAAGACTTTACGGAGTGGTTCGACTCTCCCGTCGTCAATACAAGATCTCGGCCAAAAATGTATGCAACTCGGGACGGAAATAAATGTTGTGACGTTGCAGAAGGTTGTCGACACAATGTCACGACGAATGCCCACCGTAATCAAAGCTAAAGGCAGACCTTTTTTTGGCCAGGCATTGTATGTGCAGTAAGTCCTGTGATCGTGTAGGAGGTGAAGCAGCTTCTGGATATAAAGCGCATTTTTAATCAGCAAACAAATGCTGACTAAAAATGTGTAAGTAACCGGAGGAAAACCGATTTCAAAGCATTGTTTCTCCACCTCACCTGCCCACTCTGTGACGCACTAGACCATGTGACCGGATGTAGACACAGTCACCCACTTTCTGCCAGGTGTCATTATAGCGGAGCTGCTCGTAGTACTGGCATCCTGGCTCCCCGTTGCTCATGTCCACAGGAACATCTTCCTTCTCCTAAAGCCACAAAATCAGGAGCCAGCACACATTAACCACCCCATTGTCAATACAGTGCAAGATCTCAATGTGAGCCCCTCCTAGGTTTAACCAATCAGAACTGCGCATTGTACCAGTGCCCTTGTTTGTCATAATGGTGTTGTTTAGCACTACAACATTCTAATGGCTATGTGCAAATGTGTCTAATTGCTGAACAATGTAACAAACGTATGTTTTGTCATTTCAGGCCTTTGTTGGTAATTGGTCATGCCCTGATGAAGACCAGGGGCCCTATCTTGGCGATCTTGGCGCTTAGTCTAAGCGCATGACGCTAAGTCCATTTAGGGTGTGTCCAAGTCCACTTTTGCTATTTTAACGGCGTGTTTTTTTGGCGCTAAGCACGGCGCATGGCGCAACTGGGCTGAACCTAGTCGCTTCATTAATTATAGGTGTGTCTTGGGCGTGACATTCAATAAACCAATCAAAATGTCATATCCCATTCCCTTTAAAAGCCTGCTTTTCCACCTTGGCGGATTGCTTATGATGGCGAAACAGACATGCTCGTGCGTGTTTAGTGTGATCAAGGAATAGGCTAAATGGAGTATGATCAATATTATTCGGACTAACCATTAGCCTATGAGTTCCCGGTAATTCCAGACAGGGCTGTTATTTTACAAAATATGTGCGGTTAAATTTCGTTAAAAGGACCTGCAACAGCTGAGAATAAGCTATCAATGGCTTCAGTCTCACCTTAGAAAACGCCAAATTAGCCTGCTTGTTCAGCGAATTTCGTTTGATTATGCAATGAAAGTGTCAAACATCAATTCCAAGAGGCTGTTCTCATGGAGTTCTCGAAGTTCAAGCTTCATCCAAAGTTCATTAGGCTACCTGCATAGTAGGCTAATATTGATTAATAACATACATACCGTTATTTTGCCTTAATGATGACACTAAATAGCCATACAATAAAGCTGTCAGGTTCGCAACCCATAAGTTCACGCATATTTCCCCTTGTTTAATAATGTCCTGTTTATGGAAATGTGACCAACCCGTTTTACTCGTAGCGTAATCCTTTAAAACAATCCACTTTCCCAGGAAGACCGTTAAACGTGCAGAGAATGGCATTAAAATTAATTGTGAATTAATTGTGTAACGTGCTGCAAATTTGTTTTAGTTTCTAATTAGACGCTTAGTTCTCTTTAAAATCGTTTTGTTCAGTTAAGGAATAACGGGTGAAATCAGCTGGGTTTTAAACGGTGAGAGTATGGAAACCTGGTCACTGTCATTTAAAAAAATATGAAGGACGAAGAATAGCTAAGGTTACAATTTAGTTAACATGGTGACATCTCCGTTTTTTAACCATAGGCTATCGAAAAAAACCTTATGCACAGCGAATTCGCTGTAGCCTAGGCTATTTGAAAAACAATAAAAGCAATATTCACTGGACAAGGTTTTGAACTTTTTTCAGTCACAAACCATTCTATTTACTTACAGGCTGTATTCATAGATAAACAGAGCTGTATTGTAATGACATCTGAAGCGCATTTTCAGAACTTAAATGTCCGTCTATTGCTGTGCGCGAGTTTTCCATTGAATGACAATTCACGCATTAGGTGCAAAGACAATTCGCGCATTAGGCTTGATAGCTATAGGTGTTATCAGCTCCTTTTTAATGGATAGCCATTGTCCCGTACCATCGCACATCGCCTGGATGTTGATGGAGTGGGCTGAGAGCAATGTAATGTGGCATTGTTTCCCTTCGCTGAGGGAAAGGTATGTGGACCTATGGAACCTTTTATTATTATGCATTTTTGATATAGCCTACACAATAATAATATTTCACATTGTGATCTAGATATTTTAGTCATGCCTGTGCACGCCCCTGTGTGTAACAGACAGGAGGGTATGCGCGTTGTGCACACGCCTATGTAGACGCACTTATATGCGCCATTAAAATAGCATGTAAACAACTGCGACATGACTTTAGACCAGGTTTGTGGTGGTTCTAGCGCAAGCGCTTTCTGCTGGCTCAAGATAGCAATACGCCAAAAAGAATCCTGGCCACTCCTCATCTTAAGACCAACACGCCCAGTTCACTAACGATGGCGCAAGAGTTACGCCGTCAAACATGCTAGTTTGACGGCGTAAGCGTTAGGCGTTATTATGGACCTAGCGCCGGGTGTAAGATAGCAAAGACACTTGCGTTTGCGTTAGCGCCGCTTTGCGCCGGGTGTAAGATAGGGCCCCAGGTGTGTTGGTCGAAACATGTTGCCATTTTTATTCATGTAGCCGGTTTAGAATAAAGGCTTTTAAATTCAGTTTTCCTTCCCCTTACCTTTTTGAGTGCCTGGATCTACTCTTCGTGTTAAAGATTGCCTTGATTCCTTGAGGTCTAAGAGCACCATTTACTTTTTTATGATACCGTTGTTCCTATTTGGGCGCTTAGTTATCCTTTCTTGTCTTTGTTGGAAATATTGTAAAAATTAATTGAATATGGGTTATCGGGCCTTGGGCTCAGGCAGGCGTGCTGACCTTGTCGATGATGGCGATAGCATCCACTCCTCTGCCATCCTCAGATGTCTCCGCTGGCTTCTCCTGCTCGTTCTTGGTAGCGGTGGCAAACATGGAGGCCACCCGGACCACTGGCAACGGCGTGTCGCGAGGAGCAAACCTGACCGAGCTCAGGGGCATGGTCCACATCTTGATCTTCTTGAAAGACTTGGTCTTAGCTGAGTACCGTGACTCGCAGACAAAGACGTCCTCTGGTCTGAAGCCCTCTGGGTGCAGCTTGAAGTACTCCTGCAAGCAAAGATGCACACACCAGTCATTGGCTTAAATAAGAGTGAAATCACATTTAATCTGAAGAACCTTTCCAAATCACTCCCTGACTCAACATTGTGAATACGGTGCATTTACCTTCACAAACATAACCACACATTTCCCCAGTATCTTGCTGACGGGAACTTTGTTGTAGTAATCGCTCTTGAACACTTCTTTCTCCAGAAACTTGCGTGTGGCCAAGTGGAAGGTTTCATTGGGCCTGTAGAACCAGCAGCCATACAGCCATTTCTCACCTGCATGAGGAAAACATTGCAATCTCCTGTGATTGATTCAGTTCACATCAACAATATTCATAAATAATTATTTTAAAAAACACTATTCAGGGACCTCAATTAGTGAGGAGGGAGAGCAGGAGTGAAGAATCTCTTACCAGCATCGTCCTGCCAAAGGCGCTCGATGCAGACAATGTGTGGCTGCAGGTTCTGCTCTGCAGGCTCCACGTACACGTAGTCCCCCACGTGGTACATGCTGTCCTTAAAGCTGCAGTCCTGACTGTACGTGCGCTGGAGCCCTGACTGCCAGGCCGATCCTGCCGGGTCCTCACTCTTCTCAGCTTCTGTAGACAATCAGTGGAGACTTGTTATTACTTATGTAGCTTCATAATCATACAATATACAATTATAACATTGATTCCTTCCCAGCATCCGTTCTGTTTGTGTCTGTTACTGCACAATGTTGTCATTCAGATTCCTTAGTTGCACTCATTGCTTGGCACTGAGAGCTGAAGCTGGCCATTTCATGGATTAAATGATAGTGAACGGATACCTTTCTTTTCCTCTTCCCTCTTCAGCTTGTCCTCCTCCATCTCCTTGGGCAGCTTCTCCTTCTTCTCCTTCTCCACGTCGCTGTGCAGGTGCTTGGTGGTGTAGCTGAGGGCGGGGGAGAGCAGGATCTCCCCGTTCTTGCACAGCTCGTCTCGGATACGGATGAAGAACTGCTGCAGCTCCACGGCGTCCTCGAAGATCTCAGAGTCCGTCCTGCCACCGGGAAAATAGAGTCGGGTTAAAAACAACGGACCAGCCAGCTCTGAACCGGATTTTGTAGTGTGGTTAGCCTGCAGTGTTTATCCGCTGGATCGCAGACACCAGAGGAGAGCAAAAAAAAAAAAAAACTATTCAAACTCAATTGGATTTCAACATCAAAGCCTTTTATTCACCAGCTTCCCCCTCAAACAGGGAGCAGCATATACATTATAAATAGACATCCCTACAGAATATGCACTACTCTGAAAAAAAAATCACAATTTCACAGTCCTGGAATAATCTTAACACAGCAATTGCCACTGTAAAACCCAGCTGGAGGAGCTTAGCGGGAAAGAGAGGATCGAGAGGATGGGTAATCCTTTACTTATTTACTTTTATACTTTATTGACCCCGTGGGGTAATTTGTCCTCTGCATTTGACCCATTCTAACTACTTAGGAGCAGTGGGCAGCCACAGTGTAGCGCCCGGGGACCAACTCCAGTTCTGAGGCCAGTGCATTGGTCAAGGGCAATGGCAGTTTACCTAACCTGACATACATGTCTTTGGCGTGGGAGGAAACCGGAGTGCCCGGAGGAAACCCACGCGAACACGGGGAGAACATGCAAACTCCACGCAGAGAGGACCAGGACCGGGATTAGAACCCAGAACCTCTTTCTTGCGAGGCAACAGTGCTAACCACTGCACCACCGTGCCGCCCCAATCCTCAGAATGTCTCACCTGTGCAGTCGTCTCGCTTTCTCCAGCACCTCAAACATGTGCTCCTGGAAGACGTCCAGCCTCTTGTATCGACCGTTGTCCACGTTGGCCCTGACGATCTCGAAGTTGAGCGGCGGCTTGGCGGGGCTGGCCGGGTCCTGGGCGGGGATCTCGGCCAGCGAGTCGCTGTAGCAGCGGCCCTCGTCGTCCTGGTGGCTCAGCACCGAGACAAAGAGGTTGTGGACGAGCTCGCGGATGAGGAGGGTGACGTTGGGGACGTGGGTGTCCTCCCCGCCCTCCAGGTCCCGCCGGGTCTCCAGCAGGACCTTGTGCAGCACCAGGGCGTCCTTGTAGATCAGGGACTCGGGCTCGTTGTAGGTGCAGGCGTTGTTGAACATCAGCACAAAGTCCTCCACCAGGGAGTCCACATCCTGGTACTTGTTGGCCATCATGTGGCTCTTGACCTTCTCCATGTCGATGGGCTTCTTGATGGTGATGTAGTAGTCGGGCAGCTCGGCGCGGGAGGGCAGCCGCAGGAAGATGGTGCTGAGGCGGCGGCCGCGCTTGTCCGTGTAGTTCTTCACCGCCTCGTACAGCTCGTTCAGCTTCTGCTGCAGGGGAGTGAGGTACTTGGATTTCTTCAGGGAGATGCCACTCTTCCCTGCAAATACAGAGCCGCACATTACTGACTGGGAAAAGAAAGTATTTTGAGAGATTTGTACGCAATGTGCTTTCTGGGTATAGACTAGAGCAATGCTGACAGTTTAAAATGATTCTTGGGCGTATGTGACTTCAAGCAGACAAAATTAGCGTCTGTATCAACAGCATTTATAACAGACACACTGACAGAAAACATCCCGCCATTGCTGAAGCGACACGTACGTATTTTCAGCTTGGGTGAAGCCACGTCGTCGTCATCAGGCACAGGGCCCAACTCCTTCTTCTTGTCCTTCAGGATCTTTTCCAGGATGTTGGCATCATTATAGACCTGATCGTGAGCAAACACACCATGTTACTGTTTAACAGGTCACTATGGTAACAAAAAACAATACAAACAAATAAAAGAAGCACACTTTTTCCATGGTTTTCTGTGCATCACCGACATCATCCTCCCTGTCCGCGATTGTGCGCATACCTGGGAACCCTCCTCGTTGTAGTGCCGCGCGTTCCGGAACATCAGCTTCATGTCCTCCACCAGCGAGTCCTCGCTCAAGTACTTGTCGGAGCGGATGTTATGATCGATGGTCCTGAGGTCCATGGGCTCCAGGATGATCTTGTAGTAGTCGGGGTAGTCCTTCTTGGAAGGCTTGACCATGAAGAGGTCGCAGAGCCTGCGGCCAGTGAGCATCTCACGGGTCTCTGTCACCGCAGAGTACAGCAACTTCATCCGCTTCTTCTTACTGTTCTTCTTGTGGCTGGAACAAAACAAAGCCGTCAAATTGTCACTTGGGTTTCCTAACGTTTCTGCACTTGATCCTTAAGTAATATTAATATTATTTTGTATTTAAACTGTAAACAAGACCACATTCTCATTCACTGCTTCATATTACCACAGGGTTTGAAAATTATGATTGTTACTATTAACGTTTATCAAGGCAGCTACAATTCACAGCACAAGCTCCTCCAAGTGGCAATATGGACTGAGGATGACAAACTTCCAGATGGAGGTGCAAGTACAAAAAATTTATTTTCCTTCATGACTTGTCTCCCAGTTTTGCGGTCTCAGACTGGAGGGTAGGTCGACAGCCATCTCTTTTGGGAGTCTGTGGGGATGAAAGGCTGTTAAAGACTACCTCTTCCTCTTTCCACTGCCAGTGTCTGACATCGTGGATGACAGCATGCTGTCCCCGTCCTCTTCTTCTCTATGCAGCAGCTCTTTCCTCTTCATCTGAAACACACACACACACACACAAACACAAACATTCATATCAACCAGCTCCTCTGGCTGCACTCAGACAAAGGCATTAATATTAACTGGCACACACAAAAACACATTGCTCTGTAACTATAAAAGCACACCTACCACCAAAGCAACAGCTCAACTCGCTGGCACACACAGACTCTCTCACTCTCACACACGCACACACACCCTCGCTCTCTCTTAGGTGTTCCCACTGTTCTCTTCTTCACACACACACCCACACACACACACACACACACACGCACGCACAAACCCTCTCTCTCTCTCTCTCTCTCTCTTAGGCGGTCCCACTGTTCTCTTCTGCACACACACACACACACACACACACACACACACACACACACACACACACACACACACACACACACACACACACACACACACACACACACACACACACCACACACACACACACACACACACAGGCACACAAGCATACACACACATTCTCTCTCTCTTTCCCTCTCTCAGGAGTTTCCACTCCTCTCATTCACATGCTCACACAGACATATTAATGATGAGAAGTTCAAAGGCACAAACACATATTTCTGACACCACGTTTATATTAAGCAACTTAACAGAGCAGCTGCACTTTTTCCCACATACAGCTCGCATGAATATTTAACAGGCTGAGGTAGGATGAGCAGAGGCTTCCGTTAGCCGAATACATATTAGGGGGAAAAAATAAGGATAAGGAAGACGGGTTATTTTCCAGATACCATCTCACATACAACCATTCAGTAAGAATATGAAATGGGAGAGACTACCGGGAGCTGCGTGTGAAGTACAGTGTCCCCAAGCACACGGGAAGGAAGGCTATCAGTGAATATCATTACACAGGGAAGGAGAACTGAGAGACAGCAGGAAGGAAGGTCTCATCAATGTTTCAGTGCTTGCAGTTATCGGATCCAATTCCAAATGCCAGTCAGCCAAGTCCAAAAATATACATACATGTGCAGGTGAATGTATGTGCATGTACAATAGCAATAAAAGTGTAAATGGAAAGAGTCTAAAAGTGCATTTGCGAATGGCACATACTTAAAAGCCGATAATAATGCCATCTTGTTGTTACCTCTGAAATATCCTCCCACGCTCAGCACACCTAAAGCACAAAGCTGCTAACCTGCTCTGGGCAATATTTAGGTGACTGACTACATACCAGAAATGAGTACACAAAATCGACAAACATGGTGACACCCTCATTTCAATGGCTAGACGGAACGTAATAGAACAGAATGGAACACATGCACTTCACGCTGGTGAAGGTGAAGAGAATGTGAAACGCCATGTCGCCTGAGAGTCTCGCCATTCATTTCACATATATAGGAGAAATATAGGAGCACATCAATGGCCAAATTCTGTCCGAAACCCAGCTTTAAGCATCTGTCAGTTCAGCTAAAGTAATGGGAATTACACTGCAATGCGGCGTTTTATAGGTTACCAACCACCGCAATTTCAACATTGGACCAACCAGGTTACGAAAACAGGGGTGCACACTAACCTGTAGAATCTGCTGAAGCTTCATAACCCGCTTGTAGATGGGAGAGTGGGGCACATTGTAGCGCTTGGCATTCTCAAACATCAGGATGAGGTCAGCCTCCATCTGCTCCACGCTCTCGTACTCATTGCTTTTCATCTTATTCCTGCAGAGAGCAAGACAAAATCAGCCCCCTCTGATAAATAATAATAATAATAAAGTCACAAGTTACCATACCTCGCACCATTAAAGAGCTGCATGGGCGACACCACCATTCCAAGAACAGAAATAATGATTAAATAAAGACATGCTGCTTCTGTGCCTGATGTGAGCATGCATTGACTGACAGCACAAGGGAAAGAAGTGAAAGAGCTCCATTATGATACAAATCCTGCTGAACTATTCTTCATATTATTACTCCATTCATTTGGTGCTCTTGAACAGAGCTTAATGATTTTCTGGAATAATGAAGAGTGTTTTTGCGCTTTGCATTTTAAAACAGAAATAAATAACCTCAACACTGATCCTGAAAATTATTTTCATTAGCCTCCCCCCAAAATTCCTTCATGAAGTACATCCGGAATGATTTTCATTCCGGTAATTAAAAAAAATGTGAAATTAAAACAATGGCAAATTCAAAAATGAAACGTTGAGTAGTTGGCCCGACCGTATGTCGCTTTGGATAACAGCGCCAGCCAAATGAATGTAACGTCATGTACCATACCGAATCTGCTGCAGTGAGATGGGCTGCTTGATCTGGTGGAAGTAGTCGGGATAGTCCTTCCGGGATGGCAGCTGTAGGAAGGGTTCAGCGATGAGCTGTCCCTGGCTGTTCCTCCCGCCCCGCACCGCCTCGTACAGCTGGAATATGGGGTTACTCACGTCCATACTGGAGTGCACACACTCGGCCTCCATCTCCCCCTCATCGTAGCGGACGGCCCCTTAAATAACGCAAAGGATCCCAGCAGGTTGGTGTTGCCAACATAACTCTTGGCAACACCAACCTGCAACACTACGTTTCCAGCTGTATCCCTGACCGGATACATTACACGCCAATTACAGGTGCAATGTTATTTCTGAGGCAATGGGAACTGATATGTACAGTATGTATACTCAGCTCCTATGTACTGGTGATTCCCAGAATGCACTGCAATGGGACATACCTGAAAGGAAGGCGTCCTCGTCGCTCTCTGAGCCATACTGGAGTGCCAGGGTTATGGCTGGGAAGCGGTCTCCTTGGGCTGATCTTCGATTCCTGACACACACATATGTACACACAGTCAGAAGAGATGCATCGTCACCTCCTACAGTGTATGTCACACTATAAAAAATAAAAAAAACATTCAAATATGGCAGGTCGTGCATGAATGTTGAACATGCATTCAGCCAGTACAGGATGTAAATTTAAAATGTTTTACTACACATAGAGTTTGGAGCCACATAGAGAAGAAACGCTTCTCCAACTCTTAAATAATTCTGAAAAATTTTACACATTTTATAGAAGTCAATGGCAGATCTGAAAAAAATACCTGATACGGATACTGGATTTAGTGGGCTCAGCATGCTCAATGTCCACCCTTCTCTGAACGAAAATCTTCTTGATGGTGTTTGCATCCTTTGCATAGTGAGGAAATTGGCATAAAAATGTTAATTTAAATAATTGTGCAAGTGTGTTTCAGATGTTGTAACACTGCTTGGTATTTATAATTTTTAGAACTGCAACAATACTGGGGTCGTATTGGTATCGGATGATAATATCTCAAAGCAAATTTAAAGGTATCGGCCGAGGCTAAGATCACAGCTGATATGATGGCCAAGAGTCGACGGATTTAATACGCTACTGATGCTGTAAATTAAGGAAGCTACATAGAAAGCTCAGTAGCTCTCTACAATCGCTCTGTGTTGAAATATTTTCTCAAACAAATAAAATTTGGTGCATGAGTTGAGGTCTCTGGTCATGTACTTCTTCCCTGAATTTGGAAACATGGTTGCAGTTTGTCTTTACGATATAATGTAAACCAGGGAGGTATTGGTAAAGCTGATGAATTCTTGCAGAGCAGTCAAAGGAAATGGAAACAATCACACAACAGAATGACTTGGCTTGCGTTTTGTACTTTTTATTGTCTTAAATTTTTTTAAAGCCTATTTTCCAAATTTAACAATTCAAAGGAAGTAAAATATTACACAAACACTGTATAAACAACCGCAACAACAACAAAACAGTACCTTAAAAACCTGTGACCCAGGCTCATTGTATGTTTTGGCATTTTTCACCAGAAGGTCCATGTCCTTGGACATGGCATTGACACTTTTGTAGTAGCCCATCTAGAAAACATATTTGACACAGATGCTAAGACGGACTAGGTCTATGTCAAGTTAGAATTTTTGGCACGGCTCACAACTACACTATGTAATTAATTACGTTATATAATCAGATTTATGGAATTGTGTTTCATCACTAGTCTGGCTGTTAGACAAAGTGGGACTCCCTTCTGCACGAGCATAATTATGTTGTTATGAAGTAGTTTTAGGCTAATGAGGTGAGTATCTCTTAATGGAATATCACTTCAAATGGGAGACGCAATCTGATATTTGTGTTTGGAAACTTGGAGATAAGTTAGGTTCATCAGTGCCGTTATGGAGCAGCATCAATACAATTTGTGTTCATGTTTTTCCAAAGAATAAATGTTTTTATAGCAGTGCACAAAAAAAAAGTTGGCACACTCTGCTTTAGCTTGTTACAGCGGCGCATGTTCGAGCCATGGCATTGATTTCGCGCAACAATGCAGCTCGTTCACAACATTAATTTCTCGTCTCAGAGTTGCGATACATTTTGGCTCGAGATCTTGTATTGATGACAGGCAGAGTCAAACCACTCGCGTAAAGTCATCTGCCAGCATATGCCCAAAGACTTTCATGGGGTTAAGGTGACATGGACTTTGGTGGCTAATTCATGTGTGAAAATGATTCCTCATGCTTCCTGAACCACTCTTTCACAATTTGAGCCCGATGAATCTTGGCATTGTCGTCCTGGAATATGCCCATTGATGGGATAACCTGGTCATTCTGTACATTCAGGTACTCAGCTGACTTAATTTTATTGCTGCATAACGTTGCTGAGCCTAGACCTGACTAATTGAAGCAACCCCAGATACACTGCCTCCAGAGGCTTGTACAGTGGGCACTATGTATGACGGGTGCAACGGCGACTTTTTTTTTGGCCAGGCAGTGTAGATTATTCAGAAAAAATAACTGATAGAGTAATCGATATCAAAATAATTAATAGCTGCAGTACAGGCACACCAAGACTGGCAATTCAGTACTCTTTAAGCTTTAACTGCAGTGAAAATACTGTATAAGCTAATCAAACAGAGCTCAAATTTCCTGTTTTATCAATAACATCTAATGGAGGAGAAGAAATATGAAAATACAAATAAAAATAATAGGTAGTAGCAGCTGTGTGTGTGTGTGCACTTTATTTCTTTATTTGTGAGTGTGTGTGTGTGTGTGTGTGTGTGTGTACGTGCGCGCGTGCACGTGCCAAAGCTATAAACCAATTATATCGTGCGATAAAGTTCCACCATACCTGTATTTTCTGAGCAATGGTTTTCAAATCAATTGGTTCCTTTATTATGGCATAATAGTCTGGGTATTGCTGAAAAGATAATCACAAATATGAATCAGAACTATCTTGGTAAAAACAATGCATTTGTAATCACATGGAGTAGGCCTAGTATATGAACAAAAACAAAATGACATCCAGTGAGGCATGGGTACAGACCTGCCGAGAGGACTCTGTACACACAGTGCAGCTCTTACCACTTTGGAGGGCAGCTTCTGAAAAAGTTCGCTGACTACACGCCCGGAAGGTTCCGTGAAGGTCACCACAGCCTCTAGGAGCTGCTCCAAGACCTCCTTCAGACAGCTGGGAGGAGGCTGTCAATCAATGAGAGGCAAGAAAAAAATCCACTCAAGACGATGCACTAAAACACATTGACATGCACAAGTGCACCACGGTATGCACTTTCTTCACGTCATTCTGTCACGGCATAAGAAGGTCGCAAGTGCCTAATGGCCTCACCTCCTCTTCGTTGGAGGCCGCAGGGATTTCCTGCATGTCTTCCCCATCCTCTTCATCCTCCTCGTAGTCCCCTCTTTGCACAAACTCATTCTTTGTGCGCAAGTAGAGGTCCCACAGCTTGCAAGCAGCCTTGTACTCTGGGCTCTCGGCCTAGAGAAAAAACATATTTTCTTTTCTGTATTCCCCCCCACCCAGCTTTTTTTTTTGAAAATACTACAGTGTGCAAAAACTAGGTTAAGCAAAATGAAAAAAAATCCCTGTAGAATAAAAAGTATGGTATGCAAAGTATGGTAAAGTGACACAATATTTACAGCAAAAAAACCTTACCTAAAAAAACTGTACTTAGCCCATTGTATCAATATTGTATTCTAAACGTATCAGCATGCAATTTTCCAAACTCACTTAGCACAGGGATATACTGTGCAGTGCAATATGTGGTGCCTGCTACCTTGTAATAAATCTTTGCATTGCTGAACAGGAGCTGAAAGTCGACAGTGAGCTGCTCCACGTCATCATACTCCTCCATCTTCAACTTCTGCTGGATTTTCATCATGTCTATGGGCTGGGCCACCACTTCATAATAGTCTGGCTGGTTCCTTTATGAGAAGACAAAATGGCGCTAACAATGAACGCTCGTTTTTTTATTATTAAGGAACAACAATAATTGTTATAATCTCACTGTCAAAAATACAGAAATGGTTCCACCCGTCAAGCACCTTCTCTTTGGGGCCCTGATGAAGAGCTCGCAGAGCAGCCTTCCGTGGTCGTCCTTGTAATCTCGGATTGTGTTATACAGCTCGTGGCACACTGCAATCTTGGAACACATAAAACCCCCCATCAGTTGCAGTGGTACCGATAGGTACTCAGTCCACAATGCAGGCACAGGTCATGTGGAGTAAAACAAATAGGGGACTTAAAGGGGGAAGAGGCAATGTTGTTTATTTTGCTAGAGCCGTTAATTCCATGGTATGCATAGACATCTTGAATACGAGCCATGGTTTGAGAGCGGTTCACAAACTTGGGTAGAGTACAACACAACCAATCATTCCAGGGAAAGCCATCTGGATTTCTGTTTCAACCTGTTATGGATATGTCTGTCCAAAATAATTTCACAAATAGATGTTACACAAAAAGTATAAAGGGAAATAATTATCTTGAATTGATGATTGCACATGATATTCAAAATATATCAGATACGATATTCATTCCTGAATTTTCGGTAGAGAAGCCAGCTTGGAATCCTGCCACAAAGCCAAAACCATATTTCCCAATGCAAACAAATAAAATGGTAAAAGGGTAACTCTGTAACAAACTGGGGGGGGGTTGGTGAGGTTCTTTTGATCTATACAAATTCTAAATGACTACGTCATTAAATCTGGATTTTTTAATGCAATTTTCATTTGTATTAGACAAAGTTAGGGTCATATGTGCCACTCAATGTACTTTACTGCTGAAACTCGGACAAACATGCGACACACCTTTTTCTGCTCGCTGCTCTCACAGTCTCTCTGTAAAGGTGGAACGAGACTTGGAAATCCACTTACTGGATCAACAGGGGGAATATTGGAAACTCTTCTCCTCTTTCGGGTGCTTCCAGCTGTAGATGAGGAGGTCTGGCCATCGTCAAAGTCGCCCCCACTTACACTACTGGAAGGGGAAGTCGCCCTTCGCCTTTTTGAACCCATAGGTTCAAAACCAACAGCTAAGTTACCTTCACGGGAATGAATTAATGAGTTAGCTAAAGATGTACGCACCAACCGAATTTAAAACACAGATATCCAACTTATTTAAAATTAATGTACTATAGCCTATCCCTAAAATAACCTAACGTTACATAGCGCAAGCAATGAGTCCTACAACAAATAGTCGCTAACGTTATTGCCAATTTACTGTATCTCGCTTAAGCTGTGCGTCAGCCAGTTATCGTTATCTGATTTTATAACTAAGATATTCTTTTCAAGCGTAAACTACATTAAACGTACATCTACCGCTTGTTGGTTGCTATGTTTTTGACTCAATAAAGCAACGCTGCTGAGCTGGCTAACGTTAGCGTTCATTTGACACAACGTGTTGGAAATCCAGCTGTCAAAACACCAGTAACGTTAACGCCCCTGAAAAGCTGCTGTTACTGACGATTCTAAACAGTTAGCGAGAATATCGCTTGTTATTATTAGCTAGCTAGTGAATCTAACTAGTTGCATTTTTTGACTTTAAATTTCTAAATACTGCAAGCTAGCGTTAGAGAGTGTTCTAACGTTAGCTAGCTATCTTACAGTTCGCCCCTGGATACCGCACCAGTCTGCTGGTTAGCAATTGACCGCGTCCGCGCTAGATAGCTAACAACTCTAGCTATCCACTCTGGGTAGCAGCTAAATGAGCTAACGTTAGCTAATCTATCCGCTCAGCATCTGTAACTCAGCTGGCTAGCTATCAGCCTTAGTTAAAAAGACAATGCAGCAAACAGGCAGTTTGTCTTCCTCGAATAGAATAGCCAACGACGTGTGTCAATCCACTCAATAGAACTAGACTCAGACATAGCATTACAACTTACCCTTTATTTGGAATGATAGCCTCAAGAAGCTAGCAAAAAAACATTTTGTTTATAAATGTAGCCTATAAACTTAGCCTAGCTTGCTAGCTGAAAAAATTAACCCTTTCCTAACTGCAAACGGAAGCGGAAGTTTAACAAAAACAAGATTGCTGTTTATTGTAGCCGATATGGTTTGACGCTTTCAGGGTTAGATAATAAATCACAAAATAATGTAATGTTAAAATTATTCGGGGAAAGGTAATTGAACTGACTAGCAAAAGTCTATGCTACAATAATGTATGAATCAGGTAAAATTGGCAAATTTGGTCAAAGGAGTAACGTATACATTTTAATTTGAAATCCAACAAATACATGCAATGCAAATGTAGTAATTTCCAATAACAGTTCTATTTATATTAATCCACTAGTAATTCCAATTAAAAGAAAAAAGCTTTATTGACCATCAAATAAAAATATATAGAAATTTGGATTCTTTGGCATGTTGAAAATGATTGCATGATTCAACCATACACATCATTACAATCATTTGCTCCATGGGGAAGTATAAAACCAGACGAAAGAATGGTTAGAATTCAACTCAGCAGCATGATTTAATCATCGGTTTCATTTTATTTATGAAAACCCAACAACAGATTGCCCATGTAGGCACCCACTCATATATATATATATACAGTATGTATGTACATTTGAAGTCGGAAATTTCATACACTTAGGTTGAAGTCATTAAAACTCATTTTTAACCACTCCACAGATTTCCTGTTAGCAAACTATAGTGTTGGCAAGTCAGGACATTATTTTGTGCATGGCGTAAGTAATTTTTCCAACAATTGTTTACAGACAGATTATTTCAATTTTAATTCACTATATCACAATTCCAGTGGGTCATACATACACTAAGTTGACTGCCTTTAAATTTTTAATATTTGGTCGCATATCATTTGGCTTTGCATGCCATGACATCCTAATGTCTGTGACCCAACAACATCAAAAGACTCTTGATATCTTATTTTCTGGTACTCTTACAAGCGATACTATAACTGCATTCGAATGGATCTCTATGGGAATTGGGGGGTGGGACTAGATTTAGCTGTAAATTACACTGGAACAGTATGGAAGACATGGTTGGCTAAATGGCTCTAGGGGTGTGACGTATCAAACAAGCCTTAAATCATCACTCTGCTGCCAGAAATACAGTAGATATGGATGGATAACTTGAAGGGTTTCTTCTCCTGACTTATTTTTCCATAGAGTTCAATAGGAAAATTTGTCAGGAGAAACAATCCTTAAAATGATCCATCCATATCTACTGCATATCTGGCAGCAGAGTGATATCATCTTTCCTTTTAACAACACTCAGTAATCATTTGGGAACTGAGGACACTAATTGTAATTTTGAAAGTAAATTTGTTTCCCATTCTTGCTTGATATAATATTTCAGCTGCTCAACAGTCCGGGGTCTCTGTTGTCGCATTTTGCGCTTCATAATGCGCCACACATTTTCAATGGGAGACAGGTCTGGACTGCAGGCACGCCAGTCTAGCACCCGCACTTTCTGACTACGAAGCCACGCTGTTTTAACACATGCAGAATATGGCTTGGTATTGTCATGCTGAAATAAGCAGGGACGTCCCTGAAAAAGTCATCGTCTAGATGGCAGCATATGTTGATCCAAAATGCATATGTAGGGCCTACCCTTCAGCCTTAATGGTGCCTTCACAGATGTGCAAGTTACCCATGCCATGGGCACTAACACACCCCCATACCATGACAGATGCTGGCTTTTGAACCTTGCTTTGGTAAAAATCGGGATGGTGCTTTTCCTCTTCAGCCCAGAGAACACAACGTCCATCATTTCCAAAAACAATTGTAATGGTGGACTTGTCAGACCACAGCATGTTTCCACTTTGTGTCAGTGCTTCAGATGAGCTTGAGCCCAGGCGGCGTTTCTGGATGTTGTCGATATACAGTGCAGTCCGTAGGTATTTGGAGGACACCATTTTTGTTGTTTTGGCTCTCTACTCCAGCACATTGGATTTGAAATGGAATAGTGACAATGAGGTTAAAGTGCAGACTTTCAGCTTTAATCTGAGGGTATTTATATCCATATCAGGTTAACCGTGTAGCAATTGTAGCCATTCTTATATATAGTCCCCCCATTTTAGGGGACCAAAAGTAATTGGACATTTTAACATAAACTTAAAGTCATATTTAATATTTGGTTGCATATCCTTTCTGATGTCTGTGACCCAACAACAACTGACCCAACAACTACTACTACTACTGAGACTAGATTCAGCTGAAAATTACATTGGTACAGTATGGAACACAGGGCTGGCTAAATGGCTGTACATTATCAAGGGTCTGAGCTATTGAACGAGCCCCAAACCATCACTCTGTTGCCAGATATGGAGTAGATGTGGATGGATCACTGCAAGGGTTATTTCTCCTGACTCATTTTCCTATAGAACTCTATGGGGAAATAAAGTCAGGAGAAGAAACCCTTAAAGTGATCTATCCACATCTACTCCATATCTGGCCGTAGAGTGATGGTTTGGGGCTCGTTCGATAGCTCAGACCCTTGATAACTTAGAGCCATTTAGCCAGCCATGTATTCCATACTGTACCAGTGTAATTTACAGCTGAATCTAGTCTCACTCAATTGCTATTAAATGGCCTAACGTGTGTGCCAAGAAAACATTCCCTACATCATTACACCACCATCAGCAGCCTACATTGTTGACACAAGGCAGTATGGATCCATGGATTCATGCCAGATTCTGACCTTACCATCTGCATATCACAGCATAAATCAAGATTTGTGAGACCAGACACATTTTTCCAATCTTCTATATAAAATCTAAAGATTTCATACCATCTGTTTTTGTTCCAGTTGGGATTACATCACTAGGGAATCCATGCTGAAATGCACTAAGCAAAATAATTAATGTACTCTATAAAGATCTCTTTATTCTGCTTTAGTTCAATGAGGCGGACTTACAAACTTCCTTACAACATTTGTTCTTTGTTCATACATACGGACTGACGCTGAAGACTATAATTCCAAAAACATACACGATATAACAAATTAATGATAAGAGGAGCAGCTTCCACATGCAACCTTGTTAATTGCAGTCTCTGACTTTACAGAAAATCAAGAAAAAGAAAATCAGCTTTAAGTTAGTGGCTCGAACATCAATTCAATAGATCTTTGAACAGTAACAGACTCCACATCGATTATGCACTATAAGCTGGCTGCAGCTTGGTGATAAAATTAATGACTTGACAAATTAATGTTTATGTGGATACTGCAATCCTTCTGAAAATACTACAAGACGCAATTTTTTTCAGCCAAAAAAAGCAAGCAATATATCAATGAAACCAATTGGCACTTAATTTAGAGTATATGGTATATTTTGCCTTTTAAAAATGGTTACTTCCGGGTAATGTGGGAACCCTGGGATTTGCCAGAAAGGGTTCCAGAGATTCCATAGAAAATCAATCCTCATATGTGCAGTCTTTCCAGGAAATTCTTTTTGTTTGTTATTTTTTATATTAAAGCAATGGTCAGCAATCCTTGCAAAATATTATCTGGGGGTTTCTTATATAAAACTGTGCACAACATTAGCAAAGTGGGAATACTTCCCTGGAAACATGTCAACCAACACTTAAGTAAAAAGCTCAAGTGGTAGAAATTCTTACATCTTCATGATACAAAAGCAGAAAACCAGTGAATGCATTCACACTACATCAGCTGCCAAAAAGCAATAATTAAAGCTTATCCATAGTGAATCTGCTTATGCAAGCTTTTACTTTTTTTGTAAAATAATATCAATATGAGAGCAACTGCATTAAACTTGGTCCTGCTATGAACTTAGTATAAACACCATATGTAAAATTTTAAAGTGCAAGACACAACCACCAACAGGCAGGAATTATAAAGACTTTGACCCTCCTGGCTAATCACAAGCTAAACAAAGCTAAATTAATCAAGCAGATTGCTTCTTTAAATTCCACCCTGCTCTTTGTGTTCCTGATTTCTTAGTTCCTGATGAGAAGGAGGGTCAACATTTTGATGGAATACTTCTCAATCTGTCAAATCTACAGTGAGTACAATGTCCTTGGGGCACAGTAGAAAGTCCTCTTCAGTCATATTATCTGTACTGTGCCAGTGAGCTGAAAAAAACATTGTGATAATCCTGCACAGGAATCTGTGAATTTCATGTGTTGTAATGTTCTTGAATCAAGTAAACCTTCCTCAGAAGTCAATAGAAGAATGAGGAAAAGAGAAGCCGTGTAGCTTACAGTCCGTAAAGGTTTACTGGTCTTCTGTGTGTCTTCGAACAGGGTGAAACTTGCCAGTTGGATCGGGAATGTACCACTTGTCCCAAATATCAGTGAAAGACGAAGTCCTGCCCCATGGCTTGTAATGTCCATTCCAGTGCAGGAGTTTGGCAGCTTTCACAAACTGTGGGGAGTAACGACTTCCAGCTCCGTTGGATCCTGGAAAAAGACAAGGCAACCATGCATTCATGAATATACGGCATAGAAATAGGTAAACCAGATTATTTTGTTCCTCGCGGCATTAAATAACAGATCAGACGCAGTATAGTTAACATTAAAGCTGCAGCTGTCCACTGTTACGTACCAAGGTGTCGGATGTGCCACAATGGGTCAATGGTGGAGTGACGCTTGTAGAAAACAATCAGCAAGGGAGGTGTGGTGACACTGTCAGCCAAAGCCCTGCTGTAGAGGTCCTCCCTAGGGGAAGGAAGGGAAATAATGGCCGGGATTCAGTTAACATTTGTCCATCCCTAACTTTGACTAACAAATAAGGCAAGGAATTTTATTCCTTTGCACTGACAAACACGTCACTAACAATAATCACTAAAACTAACTCACCAAACAGAGTTTGTGAAGAAAAAGTGTACCGCTCGCATTTAGTTGCAATTAAAAGTTACAGACAAATGGTGATTGAACACAGGACATTACTTATTCAGGTAGGGGTGGATCCCACACAGCGGACAGCTATTTCCCTTTCTTTGACAAAACCTGTTATAGGTTGCAGCATTTGTATGTCAATTGTAATTAAATAATTTTTGAATAACAGCTTCACCCAAATTGATGACAATGAAAAGGATTTAGCAAAGGTCACGTGGCGATGACTCACTCCACATTCCGTTCCATCCAGCTCTCCAGCTGGCTGGTGATGTTCTGGTGCTTCCATTCAGTCAGATTGGCCACAAAGACTCCAGGGTTGAACGAGCATGTATTGACCCGCATAGCAAGCTTTTTGATTGCTTCCTTTTTGAAATCCAAGAAGCCAATGTAGTTGTTCTGCAGATTTTAAAAAAAGACGAAGATAATTTAATGACAAAAACAGGCCATTCATGGCCCTGTAGGCTCATCATTTTGTCTTCAGCAGTACTTGCAATACTGCAGCATTTTGATTCCATAACCCTATCAGATTTAACCAGGTGAGTGTATGTACCATTTTATATAGCAAGTCCTCTCATTTATTACCTGATTTCCAGCCCCTCGAACGATACCTTTGGAGGACGCTGAGTCACAATCATCAGAGAATGCAGCGGCATGCCCTGCCTTGACGTTAGTGTCAAACAGTTCTTGGATGTCACCTGAAGAACACACATAAACATTAACCATGCAGTATTGACTGACTGACACATAATCCAATCATTTAAATATCCTGAAACTGGAAGTTATTTAACTTAACATTAATCACTGTAAGGATCTCCCACTATTTCAAATTGATTTATTGGAGGATACATAAATTGAAGTATTTTAAAATGAATTAGAAAATAATATCCCAATCTCAAGTGTTAAGATTATACAATATGTACATTTATACATGTGTCTCAGACAAATTAATGCAATTTCCATCTTGCATATTTGGCACATCTCTGTAGAATCCTGCATAATTGTACCTTGCACAATGACATCATCATCTAAATAGATTGCTTTCTCTGCATCCGGAATGAACATGGGCATATAAAATCTGGCAAATGTCAGCTGCAAAAAAAAAAAGGAAAAAAAGAAAGAAAGCAAAAACTGAGAATGAGTCCTTTTGAATGTAGGCCTCAGAAAATAACTATGGGCGACAGTAAGCAAACTTACCGGCTTCACGGTGTCAACCTTCTGGGGATCCTTTGATATTTTACCATTCAGAATCCTAGGCTCAAACCGAATAATTTTATACTTGACTTCACTCAAGTGAGTTTTGCTAAGCCAATTTCTGAAAATAAATGAGTGTGAATTGCATTAGTGTCTGTTTACACTGTATCAGCATCCATACGCTAGACCTCCGGTATTTAAATCTTTCCACTGTGCTGGCGACACTTACTTTAGATGATCTTCTGTGCCATTCATGGTCACGATGTTGAAAACAATGTTGGATTTGCTGTTACGGTAAACGCTGTTCATAGCCGCTACCACAGCACCGAGTCTCTCCTCTGCGGCCGTGATCACGACGGGGATTTCCTCTCCTGTTCTGGCAACATCAGATTTACGTGCAGACTCGATGGCAAAGTCAGGGTCAAAAGGGAGTAACACACCAGGTAATGTATCTGGAGAAAGAAATATAACAATTCAATGCCGAATGTGACCCATTTCATAAATGTATAGAGGTTGCAGCTGCACATTTAACAGTCTTTGTGGGGAGGGGGGGGGGGGGGGGGGGGCGTGGCACTACCTGTGTTCTCGCTCTTTAAGAAGTCACTCAGACTCAGAAGATTTCGATGCACAATTATAAGAAATGCGATGGCAATCAGCACCAGAATTAAGATGTTTACTGCAGATAAAAGGAGAGAAAATGCAAGTAGGTGAGAAAACATAAGGAAAGCATAATTCAATAAAAATGTTGGAAAAATAACTTCCAAATGTAAAATGGCAGGGAACACTCTCAAAATAGGGTTCTATACTGTTCATACAGATCCTGAAAATGATGAGTCAAAGAAAACCATCAAAGATACACTCTGAAGATGAAAACTCTGCCATCTATCTCCAAGAAGTAATTACATTATTCCACAGTATATATGTGGACAGGCCACAATTTTACAGCTGAATGTTTTTAACGGAGGGCAAACGACCACATAACATTAAACCATCCATATTATATCAGACAATGGTCTTACTGCAAATGTGCTTGTCCAAGACTTAAAGCACAACTAAACTTTGGTAGAACTTTGGGTTGTGTAGTTACCTGGCCATGATATGAGTAGAAATGGTGGCGAAATATGTTCATTCGTTTCTCTGGGCTCCCCTGGGGTGATAATCCAGAATAGGGTATTTGTCGCTCTCCATTCACTTCTATAGGTCAGCTAAAACGGTTTCAAAATTACACTTGTAGCACGTATAGAAACGCCAGATTCGTCAGAAACCACTCATTGGTCCAAATTTCCACGGAAACAAGCGTTCCTGGTAGTATATACAGTATCTATGGTAAACAAACCGATCTGGCAACATTTTGCTAGTCTTTTCTGGTAGCGTGCTAATAACATTGAAGAAAGTAGTAAGCCTACTTTTATAAATAATTTTAATTACACGAAAATAAATATGTACCTGAGGACTGGTTATTGTTTGTATTGACAGAATCCGCTTCGTTTGCGTTCGTATTCCTGCTAGAAGTGTCATTTTGAGACCGTTTTAGCTGCCCTATACAGAAGTTGAATGGAGAGCGACAAATACCCTATTCTGGATTATCACCCAACACAGAGCAACTAACATATTTCGCGACCATTTGGACTCATATCATGGCCACATAACTACACAACCCAAAGTTCAGTTGTGTTTTAATACTCCCATTTCCTCGGGTTCTATTATCTCTGATTATTAACTAATATTTCCAGCACAACTGAAACACTGCAGGGACTACCCCGTCAGTTAATACTTCACGGTGTTGTAGCCTACAACAGTCGGGGAACCGTTTCACAAGAAGCAGCATGGCTAACAACGGAGCAAGGTTTGTAATCGGCAATGATTCATTGGGCATGCCCAGCTATACAATATAACAATGTTATGCATATCACACAGAATTGCAGCGCCTCTGCCTATGAATATTTTTCTGAAAGCGAAAGAAAAGGGAGAGCACTGCCATACATTACACCACTATCATAAATATATTCTTACCTCTTCGTACTGTCATCTTGCCCCGGATACAAGCCTACCTGCATAACATAATAGCCTAATATTAATAATAAATATACACATGTATTGGTTCCCTTCCTTTTCAACGTGCCTTATCGTGATTTATCAACAACAACACATATTTGTAGGTATAATTAATTACATGAAATGTGTAAAAAAAAAAAAAAAAAAAAAAGTAAATGTGCACTGCTTGCATGACGAGAAAACTGGTCGGCATGGCACGTCACGTTAAGTTGCTTCTCTTTGCAATCGATGCCAAACTTAGGGATCCGGCTCAAAGCGTACACAATATTCAATGGTCAAATGAATGTTGTGCAATATCCAACATTTTATATTACAACGGCGCAACCCGATTAAGACGCGCAAACACTTACCAAGTACTCTCGATATGCGCTAGCTAACTTCAAAGCTGAAGTGCCAACTCGACATCAACAAATGAGTTTCTAGCTAGCAAGCTATCCTTGAATGGCCCACCAAACGTGTGGTTTAATTCATGCCTTAATTTATTTACGTGCAATATAAAGATTTAAACGGTACTATCACAATATATGTTATGTTTTACAGTAAATATACAGTTTTTAGTTAAATTTTATTATAAAATGTTGTTAGTATTACTTTCACAAACGTGTGTTTTTCAATTTATGTTGTATTATGTGCAGGCCAATCAGAGCCAGCACTTTCAGGGTCCTTGAGGCAAACCGGAAGACAGCTTTCGTTGCTATTGTTATAGCTATAACGGTTAGAGAGTTTTATCTTAATATTTAGGCTTTTTCGTTTTGGCAGAAACATGCTGTCGATATTCAATTCCATCCCTACACACATGGTAAGGTATAAAATTTGCGGCGTTTCACATGCGGCTCGCTTTATGTTCGCTTTTGTGTTCGACATACGATGCATCCACACTATCGTAACATAAGTGAACAGTATCGATAGTTACTGCATAGACGTATGGGAAAGAAATGCAGCTAGTTTGCTCTTTTCAGAGTTTATATTTAACGAGGTGGTATGTGAAACGTTGTGCCAAAAGTTCCCTGTTCTAGCAGTTCTAGTATATCAAAATGGTCCCATTCATTCATAAGTTTGTAGTGATGGCTAGCTAACGTTTCCGCTAGCCCAGACATTTCTGTGTATAGTGAAATATATTTTAGAAATTTACATACGTTTCTGACAAACTGCCGGCTTTACAATTGCTCGTATAGGGGCACTCGGAGGTCTAAATGAAGAAAAGAAACACTTCAACCAATGCCAAAGATTAAGCCTATCTTCAGATGGAAGTGTTTCCTATATACCGCATGCCACCCGAGACTGCTGCGCTCAAGGAAAGCAGTACCAGCAGTGAAAAACAGATGATTATGCTTGTAATTCGGAATCAGTGCCATTAAGGTGTTTATTTCTATAGCCTCTGCAAACATAAAATTGCTGTACAAGCCGTTTTGGAGTTACTTGACGTGTATTGTTTTGCTTGAGATGACAAACCCCCAAATTACCCTGCATCAGCCATTGAAAAGCTGGTTAGTCATCAGAAGTGTATTTCAGTCTACGGGCATACACTAAAACCAAAGAATCACAACACATTTTGCAGAAAATAAGCTAAAATCACTTTAAGGATTTGCATATTATTTTGCATTTCACATAGGCTATTTCAATAGACCATAACAATTTGTGCGAATATTCAAACTGGCACAATTAGTGAAATTTCAGTTTAGGCATTTGGCAGATGCTTCTAGTCAAAGCAACGTACGAACATGCATTTAACATGGAATGTTTTTATTTTCTCTTTTAAAGGACTACAAAGGACAGAAACTAGCAGAACAGATTTTCCAAGGAATTATACTTGTTTCTGCAGTAAGTAGGGCACATTTTTACAAAATGGCTACCAGTTTATCTTGTCGGCTAGGCCTACATATATTTTACACTCACACCACTTTGTTTTGCAGGTTATTGGATTTATTTATGGACTGATCGTTGAACAGTTTGGCTGGACTGTTTATATAGTATTGGCAGGTTTTGCCATTTCTTCTTTGGTGAGTAAACAGATTTCTAGTAGTCTGGTTTTTAAATTGCCATACCTCATCCTCACCTCATTTGACTTATCAGCTGTTGTAGATACGCGGCATTAGCTACGCTAGCCGGGTGGAGATTTGATGAAAATGAGGCGTGTCTGCAAGTTGTTTAAGATACGTGTATTCAGAGTTTTCACTTAATCATTTGTTCCCACGCAACTTTGTTCGAAATAAAAAAGTAGTTTATGTCTAGCGCCGCCAATAGATTATTATGAAAAATACAGCATCTTTCGCATTTAATAGATATTAGAATGAGTGTATGTTATTTGAACATAATATTGGTCATATTTCCCTTTGCATAGCTAATTTGCTAACAGCTAAATGATTGACCGTCTGGTATATCATACCAGACACAGTAGATGGATTAATTGATAGACAGTGTCTGGATCATATTTGCTTTGACGGAGAGACGATTTGTGTCAGCACAGCTTCTCCAAAATTATTATTAAGTTGAAGACGTTGCATGTAGGCTATTGTGTTCAACCACCGTAGGCTACATGACTTTATTAGGTAAATCGTTAAAAAAAGATTTGATTTAAAAAATTTTTTTTCAGTAAATGTATTTGTTTACCTAATAATATTGCGTGCAATCACTGTCCAGCCATTATTTCTTTTGATTTTGTGACGGGTATATCCCAGTCATCAATAGAGGCTATGATAATTTTATCAATGCGATGTATTAATACGTTCACTGCATGCCTATACCCCGTCACGCAAGAGCAACTATGATGCGCAAAGGCAGGATTTTCCTAAAGGCAAATGCGGTTAAGGCGGCACTGTCACTGACACGTTGAAAACGCATAACCCCACAAACATTTTTTTTTAGTAGAGACCTGGCAACCCAGGGGGCAGGTACAAGAAACAGGTAATTAGAATATCATGCCCTGTACCACCCACATTTTGAGATAAGCACCTGCGCAACACAAGTTAAAATACGGCGTAAGTCAGCTCGCGTTAAATCTGCGCAGGAGAGGCACTTAAGCCAATGACTTAAGTTGGCCATCTCTGAATTCGCCCCTTAGTTCTGTTCTATATTTAATCTGTAATTTTCTTTATTTTTAACCTACTTTTAGCTCACTCTGCCGCCTTGGCCCATGTACCGGAAAAATCCTTTGACTTGGCAGCCAGTATTGCCAGAATCACCGGGAGATGGGCGCGAGAAGCCTCAGGAAAACATGAAGAAGCCAAGAAAGCACAAGTAGTGCATCACTGCCTGTGAAAAATCGCAGGATTTCAGTTCGATGGCCAGTTTATACATATGTTTATCCCAAGGGAACCTGTTTTATTATCCCTGCAAGTTCAAAACATAGGGAAATAAGTAACAGCTGGATAATTGTCCCATTTTTATTTCACCAAAAGTTTTTTTTTTTTTTTTTAAGTCTGTCTAATAAATTCCACTGAAGAAAACAGCAGAGTAATGCTGTGGTTTTTCTTTCTTTATGCTGATCCATTTATTGCAATCCTATTGTGGTTCAGTATTTGTACATACTAGGTTGACCTAATACATGAAATGCATTTGTAGAAGTATGTTGCAACTGAAAAAAATAGGAGTTTTTTTATATATATGGATGGCAACAGCACATATGAAACATTGTGATTGTCTCCAATACAGTATGTAAATAAAGAATTGTCCTGCATTTACATGACATACTTCCAGAGCTGTTCTACCAATCCATTACTTCAAGTACTATAGGTTTTCTGGGGTTATAAATATTTATTAGATTTAATTTAAATCTGAAGTCAGATTCATCACACTAGTCTTATTTGTAGATATAGTTTATCAAATACATTCTATTAAAACAATATCAACAGTACAATTTCTGTATTACAAAAAAATACAAGACACACTTGCATACAAGGAGAAACAGTCCTGATTTAAACTACATATTCGGCGGGATTCCTTTTTAGCCATGTGTGAATGTGGTCGTTTCCACTCCATACAAACCAGCCATACAAAGGCACTGCCAGCTGCATTGCTGTAATTTTTGATTAATTCTTTAGACTCCTTATTCCTTAAAAGCGACATCTTCAAAGAATTTTAACTGCCGCACCATCACAGCGTAGGCCTGGTACTTTTCCTCTCCCATTTGTTCCCGAAGTTGAAGCTACGGGAGAGGAAATTAATTAGTGTTATTACCCGATACAAAAAAACACAACTACTAAGGTCTTGGTCCAATTATCCAACCTTGCAGGTGTCTCTGATATTCACTTTTGCATGAAACTGATGCGTAAACTAAAAGCACTCTATTGTTCTCAACACAGCTCTAAGAATAGATGGCTACAGTAAATGCATTAGAAATCCAATTGATCTTGACTTCACACAATGTGACTCAAATGTGTACGCCCGCCTTCACAGTCTGCACACCATTGTCCTGCTTCACTACGGTCGGCTTCACCTGCCTGCGTTCCGTCGTGGCCTGAAGACACACCTCTTCAGACTCCACCTTGACTGATATTCTAATCTAGGACCTCATGGTACTAGTTCCCTGTGCTTTCCTGTCTGTTTGTTATAGTTTAGGATAGTATTTAGAATAGAAGTGTAGTATAGCTGATTTACCCACAGCTTACTGTGAACTACATTCAATGTTCATTACTAGGGATAGCTGCTACATTATGAGAAGGATGTGCTTTGTCTTATCTGTTCTGTAGTGACTTCGATGACGTTTCTGTATGCACTTATTGTATGTCGCTTTGGATAAAAGCGTCTGCTAAATTAATGTAATGTTGGCTGTCACAAGATTTGTTCAACACAAGGAAAACATAAGCAAATGGAATGTGGAAGGAATGCCCCATAAGATTGTGCTTTGTGTGTAAACCTCTTCCATCTAATGTTGTGACATTGAATCTGTCTGACGTTTGTTGTAATTTAGCTTTGTTTAGATAGACATCAAGCTAAAATTGAATGCTAAAATTGAATTTGTTTTTCTAATCCCATACTCCCCGCACAATAATTTTACAAGTGGCCAGATCCGATTCTTGTGTTTAAACACGCTACACGTTTCTTATTTTGGTCACAAAATGAAGACATGTCATGGGGAGTGACTAAAAAAAGCACCCCAGAGGGCAAAAAAACCACATTGGACCAGTCAAACAAATTGCACGGTCAGGTATCAGATGTGTATTGAATTTAGAACCGCATAAGGATGGGGTCCAACTTGGAATTGAAAATAATCAGATTCCATGTGATTCTTTCTTGTTTATACTTCAAGGGAAAGATCTGATAAGTGTGGATATGTGGGGGGGGGGGGAAATTCAGCTTTGGGTCACTTTAAACTGCCTGTCCAAACAAAGCCTTTAACTGCATCCTTAAGATGAAAATTTGTCCTGGCCTTTGCATGACAACATACCTTTTTCAGTTCCCTAGAGAGAAAGCGACATCGGTTACCCTCCAAGTAATTTGCGGTGCCTCAATATTGCCCATAGTCCACAAGTGTGGCTGTTTACTCACCTCTCTCTTGTCTTCATCATCTTCTTCCATAATGTCCATAACTCTGTCCAGAAGCTTCATCCCCAGTCCTCTCACAACATCAGTCCGTAAGCGTTCAATTGCTCTCCTTATCTTTGCTGACCCGGAGGTAACATCTGAAGAGATGGCACAGAAACAGACACAGTGACACTTATTTTATATAATAATGTGCTTCCCAGTCCTCTGTCCCCAGGGGATTCCTGCTCATAGCCGGACACACAATAGTCCCCAAGATGCCTGGACTCATTCTGAAATGGAGGAGACTACAGATCATTCTCTTTCACAAATGTCACGGTAATTTTAAAAATGAAAAGCTGGAAAGACGGGTATTTTTGGGAGACATATAGAGCTGTACACTATGTTTAATAAAAAGCAATCCGCTCTCTCAGTAAACAACATTGCAAACAGTGCAAAGACAATTTATATAATCAAGTTATTGGATAAAACAAAATTAAACCCAAATTCAATTTAAACACAGCACATCTTTTTAAGGAAACGTGTGCACTTTTGTATTCCCTTTTATGAAAACCAAGATGCAGTTCATAACCATATCTTCATGATGTAATTATGAAAACATCAAGAATCACATGTTAAAGGAGAAGTTCGGTATTTAGCATGTTAAGCCCTGTTATAAGGTTATTTACGATCATATACAACGGTCCATATAAACATTCTGACAAACTGCAGTATTGAGATATATTGCTCATTGCTCATGTCACAGCTAACTTACACAATGGATCTGGATGGGCATATAGAAAATCCTTCAAAAAACACCATACACTCGTTTTCAAAGACGGGAAACTCACCGAGTGATCACTGGTGTCCTTTGATGTTCTGACACAAAAATCATCGCATGCTTCGTATCGGGTATGATTCGTATCGGGTTTTATTTATCATTTTATTAAATCCATGGCTGGACGGCGACTGAAAATAGTTATATAAATCTTTAAACGGTTATATAAAACATGTTTTAAACGTAAATGTAAATTACAAGAAAACACCAGTGACCACTCGGTGAGTTTCCTGTCTTTGAAAACGAGAGTTTATGGTGTTTTTTGAAGGATTTTCTATATGCCCATCCAGATCCAGAGTGGTGGATTCAAAAAATCACCAGCCATTTTCATAATTTTACCAGCCACATTACCTTTTACGATATACCATAAACTGGTTGGCTGCTAGAGTACAAAATCTACCAGCCACAATCAAAATTTTACCAGAATTTGGCTGGTGGCTGGTGTTAATTTCACACCATGCAGCTCACCGTTCTAGGCTGTTAAGTACTTTAACAATAGAGCAAGTGTCAATGCCCTGATTTTTACATCTGTACACCCACTGTGATGTATCCGTCATTAAGGCTGTTGATTAATTAAGCACCAAAGCATTACGTTCCTTTAAGACTACGGAACAAAGTCCTGTATTGTGGGTAGGTTTCTGAAGGCTTAAGTGGTCACAGACCTGAGGGAACTTCACTGAGGTGAAACTCCTCTTGCTCCTCTTTGGCTTTTCCATATAGAACCAAGGTATCTCTGTACCTCCTATTCAGTCTGAACTCAGGCAGTTGTGTTGAGCCAGATTCAGGGCTGTCAGGTTCGCATGCTGGATCTCTAGAATCCATTTGTAGTGTCTCGGTCATCAACTGGACCAGATCTTGCATCTCATTGCTCTTGTTCTCCCTAAGACAGAAACACAAGCTTTCATTGTATTTTCTCCTACATAGAAAATAGGCATACTTTCTGAAAAATATTGTATTAGAAATTATCAAGAAATCTGAGAAATTACACAATTTTATTACAATTAGTAAACATGAAAGAATCTAAATATTGCAGGAGGACAAACGCCTGTTCTACATGCACAGATGCTTTGCATTTTACAGTTTTTCACTTTCTATGAATTTGTATCACAAACTGATGATTATTAACCTGCGCTCAAGAGATAATTAAATTACCGGTGCTGCAGTCTCCCAAAATAACATAAGATGAAGAGAAACGGGACTGCGCACTCAAATCACAACAAAAGTTATCAAAAAATAAACCTCTTGGCAACTTCAAACTTCTTCATACTCATTTAGACTTTATTTGCGAACATGAAAATAGACAAACATGTTTCGGCCTAAGCCGTCTTCAGTGTCTACATTACTAGTCTACACTGAAGACGGCTTAGGCCGAAACATGTTTGTCTATTTTCATGTTCTCAAATAAAGTCTAAACGAGTATGAAGAAGTTTGAAGTTACCAAGAGGTTTATTTTTTGATAACTTTTGTTGTGATTTGAGTGCGCACTCCCGTTTCTCTTCATGAATTTTGTATCGTCAATCTAAACATTTTGTATTTTTGATATAATTGTTGTAGTGTTCTTTGATTGACTACGGCCTAAATATTAATAAGTGTCAGTAATGTTTGCTTTCAGAATATGTGTCTTGTCGTGTGTGAAGGGGACTGGGAGTCTCACCTCTCTTTGCAGTCCCCTTCTGAGCGATCAGTAGAGCTTGTGGATGATCCACTCTCATCCTCTTCTGGAGCCTGCAACTGTGACCGACCCTGTTTCCGGTGGCAAGAAGAAACCACCCAGGGTATGAACAAATCTGCCTGCCATCTAGTCTAGTTACCCAATTCATCAGAAACATCGCTCCTCCTGTTTCCATTTATCAGCTGTGACACCGTGGTGTACCTTTGGCTACCCCCTCTCTCCTTCTTCCTGAGGTATTTTCATAATCTGTCCACAGGCTACAGTATATGCATGCATAGTGAGGACAGGTCAAGTCAAGTCAAGTTTATTTGTATAGCACATATTCATACAACTGAATGCAATTCAAAGTGCTTCACAGAATAATGAAAAAAAAAGAAAGATTGATTTGACAGTACAATTAAAACTATAACTATCATTAGAAAGTAGTAAAAACTTAGTAGTAAAAAGGTCTTGAGCCTACTCTTAAAAACTGAATCCAACAACAATCAGCTTGCAAACCTGCTATCTGCTGTGCACAGTACATACAATAAAAAAAATACACAATAGGTGGTGATGATTACCTTGTTGGTTTTGACGGCAGACGATACAGAAGGGCAGACTGCTGCATTCTGGGAATCCATCTCCTTCCTTTCCAACGGGATGACATTGTAGGATGCTTGACTGGGCACAGGGACACCTTTCAGAGAGTGGTGGAGTTGTACAATTTAATTTTTTCCATATGTTCTGCCATTGTCAGATATTACTAGTCTGGCGTTCCATTGTATCACATTTTAATTACAGCAGAGGTTTTACCTAAATTGAAGGGGTCTTCCTTGGACTGTTTCAGACGTCTTCGCTCTCTTGCTGTCAAGGGGTGGTCCTGAAACCATTTTACACATTTAACCATTTAATTTCACACAGGCCAAAGTTAAACCATGTCCTTTCTGAAAACAGAGCATCTCTGTCCCAACAAATTACATCATTTTCTCTTGAAACCTCAGTAATTTCTCCACACTAAAATCTGTGCTGCTACTGTATATGGAACCTTTCCCGGTCATAACAATTAACAGAATTCACAAAAACTCAAAGAGAAAATAGAAATACGTTCTGTTTGCTTAGCTGAGCATCAGATGTTAGTGATCGGAGACTGGATGCTGTGTGTGGAGCTACTATAGCTTCAGGGTTCATGAGAAAATACCCTCCCATTGCTACCATAAGCTCACCTGTGATGCTGCTATGGAGGAGTCTTTAGAGCTGCAGTCTGAGGGACATGATGAACTGACACTCTTTGTCTTCGCTCCACGGACTCTGCTCTTACTCTTCTTCTCGACGATGATAGCATTTCCAGGGGGTGGTGGCAAAGGTCTGGAAGAAACCATCTTTACCTTGTGCTGTGGGGAGGGGTGGGGGTCATATTAGAAATAAACAGATTCAGCACAGTGATAAACAGTTGCAATGCAGTGTTACATACCACAATATCAGAACTACAAAGACATTCCACAGGATTATCTCCTCTGGCCCACGTTAAACCCTGGGGCCTTCACCCTCTTGGAAATCCGTCCTGTAGTTTAAAAAGCATTTCACAATGGCACTTCACTACTCTGTACCCACCCTGTCCTGATCGGTCTGTGGCCTCTCTCCGTCCCTCTGTCTCTGCTCATGGGACAGGGAGGATTCTGGGATAGAAGAGGGGGATTGGAGCTGGGGCACATCCTGCTCTAGGACAGGCGGGAGTGGATCTTGACAGGGGAATTCCTTAAATCACAAGACAGTGAATCACTACCGACTGACCACACCGCTTCACACTGCACACAGCATCAGAACTAGAACACCAGTCTAAATATTGTACGTTTAGATTGCACAAATCCTCTGTCAGATCAATAGAGGGAGAAAATTAGAAACTTTTTTGGGTTGTTCACATGATGGTATTCATCTCAATCCATGTTAAGAACCAAAATAACCTGTCAAAAACTTTGCGTCTTACCTCAACTGAGACAGGAATGAATGGTTCCAATAGCCTTTCTGTTGAGTCCAAGCTCCCCTTTCAAAACAAAACATGTGACAGCATAATGTGAGAAGAAAACCCAAGCGGTAAAAAGAGCACACACCACCGCCTAAACTGCGATGACGGTATGTCAGTCCCTACCTTCAGTTCAGAGCTTTTGTTTTGGTTTTCTCTGTCCACATCCCGGAGCAGGCTCACGGTATCATCTTTGTCGTCCATATTTACAGAAGGAGGCTGACTCCCGACGGTCTGTTTGCCTTCGTCCGCCAGTCTCATTCCTGGCGGGAGGTGACGGCCGTGCGTCACGGAACCATTTGATACCCCCTTTTTCTCCCTGCTGCTGTCACCTGACACTGGTACTCCTCCTCTGAGCTGTGGTGGAGAGAGATACTCTTTCCTGCTCCTTCTGTTCTCTGGCTTGGGGTGTTCACTGATGCTTTGAGGTGTCCCAGGTAGTGCCGGCACCGCTTTCCGCTGCCCTTCCTCTTCCCGGGGCTGGATGTCAATATTAACATTGCTGATGGTTGCTAAGGACACATTTGTGGCGTTCAGAAAGTCCTGTGCAGGCGCTTTAGTGACCAACTCTATTGGTGACGAGGAGGGTTCCGTGTTGCCTCTGCTGGCTTTGTGATTTTGGGAATGTTTCTTTTCTTTCTGTGGAAAAAACGGAAAATAAAAACAGTCAACAATGTTACAGTGGTCACCCCCTTTGTTATGGGTTTAATTGGCCTTTCCATGACAGCATACTCTACGCTCTATTAGCTGTGAAGTGGAAATAACACCTCCCTCACCGGTTTTCCCCTTGCGCAATGATCTGATGGCGACTGAAGGGGGTGCTCACTTTTTATGTTCGCCAAGACCACAGAGGAGTCACTGGGCCTGTTGTTGAGAGCTTTCTTTCTGGACTTAGCCGTTTTCCTGGTGAAACAGATCAGAGGGGTGTGAACAAACGGCTCCAATCACCATTCGATATTCATTCATTCTAGTAAATCCTAGCGTAACAAAAACTTGGAGTAAATTGAACTGAATGACATACTTCTTTGTAGCCTCGAGAAACATGAAAATTTGCTGCTTGATGTAAGACTGCCGGAGGATGTATTTTACGTCTGGTCGCTCCTCTGGTTTCTTACTTAGCATGCTCTTTATTAGCTCCCCAAGCTGGGGGTTGTACATACTTGGCATCTGTGGCAGCTGAAAAGGAATGAAGGACAAACATATAAATAAATGATCACAGAAAAGGACATAAATTATTATAACAATCTGTGTCTAAAAAGAACTACAAAAATATTTGAATTAAACTTTTTTTTTTTTGTGTGTCAACAGACATTACTGAGCAACATCTCCACCTGAGTCCTTCATATCCATGAGACTATTTCATAACCATGAGAAAAATCCTCACCTTTCCTTCTATGATACGATACACCAAGGAGTTCATGTCTTTGGCATTGAAAGCATGCTTTAGAGTGGCCATTTCATACACACAGCAGCCCAAAGCCCAGACGTCAGACTGTAAATTAAAATATGCAAAAAGGGTGAATATGTAAACGTTTTCTTGCTTAACCAAGGCTCATTACGGTCAGTGAGCGACAGTGTTGTTCTTTTATGTTACTTTTAGAAATACCTTGTGGTTGTAGGGTTTGTTGGAGAGAAGCTCGGGACTCATGTAATACGGTGTTCCAATGAGGGTGCTTGCCATGTCATTCTGGTTCTCCAACACTCGTGCAATCCCAAGGTCTCCAACCTTGATTATGCTGGTCTTGGTCAGGAAGATATTCTGGGTTTTCAAATCCCGATGCAAGATGTGCTTTTCGTGTAAATACTATAGATCAATACAGAGGCAGAATCCATAACTAATAATGAAATTTAATTCACGTACTTACAGGTTTTTTGCAAAGCCAATTTTTGTTCAGACCCTAGTTATTGTACAAAAACAAGACAAACCAACCTGAAGCGCCATGGAAATTTGGACAAACCACTCAACCACCTGTCTCTCAGAGAGAAGCTCGCCCTTCTGTTGCTTCAGCCTCTGGTAGAGGTCACCCCCCTCGCAAAAGCCCATGACAATGTAAAGCCTACGGTCCTCTCCTTCCCAGGACTCCCTATATGTAACGATGTTCGGGTGCCGCAACTGGGACAGGAGTTGTGCCTCTTGTTCTGCTGCTCTCCGCTCACGCTTCGACGAAGTCGTCAAGTTCAACTTCTTGATGACATACTGAGAACAGAACAAACACAATGTGAACAACGCTGGCGTATAGCTGTTCTGTCTTGGTGATATTAGGATAATGTTAGCTAAGCCTAGCTGTTCTTTGTTTTTTGTGTGCATTTATTACGTCGGCGCTTGTCACTGCCTCATCATTTAGCATGCTACAGCACACCTTTCGAGATTACAATACTAGTTAGCTAGCTAGTATATGACGTTAGATAGCCAACAGTGAAGGGACTCAATTCAATAACGTTAGTCTGCAGTGCAAGTCACACATTTCTAAGGCTATCTAATTTACGTTAGCTAGCTAACGTAAATTGTATAACCTACAATCCTGATTGTCAATTAGTTGGATGCATTATTGGTTGTTTAATTTTACCTGTTTTCGGTCAATATTTTGTCTGACCAGACTGACTTCGCCGTAGCTACCTTTCCCAACGATTCGGATAAAATGATAATTATCCATAGCTAGTCCTTCATTAACGTTAACTTAGATGATTGTATTTCTTACAGGTGTAACGTTACGTTAGCGCCAGCTAAAAAGAGAACAAAACACCATCGATCGTCACTTAAAATGGAATAACGTTACGAAATGTTCTTTCCATGTTTGCTAGCTATTTAGCTGGCACATTGGATTTCACCGTTGGCCTAGCTAGCTATCACACACACAGACCTAGCAGTGGAAAACAGTAGACATCATCTGCGGACTGCGGCTTCGTCGTAACCAAGCAACCCAGTTCACCATCTTCTTCTTCTTCTCTGATTTCTGAAAAAAAACGTGTACAGGTGCATACCGCCACCGACTGTACCGGAGTGTATAACATCAGGGTTTTACATACTTCAGGTTAACCAGTTCACCACCGACTCCGGTGATAGAGACAATAGGAGGGGGGGGGGACTTGTGCTAGATGGATCTTTTATAAATTACATGGAACGATACGTTCCCTAACGTTACAACAAAAACATTCATCCAAAATGTCTTTTCAGTGAATGATTCTATTTCGAGCATAAAAATCAAAATGAACTCAACTGATTTTTATCTGAACACAAAACAAAAATGTTCTGTATATGGAAAGAGAGCTTTATTGTAAAAATAAAATGTATATAGCACAAAACGCAATAGTGAGTTACAAAATTCCTTGCTCATATAAACATTTTATGTAATTCACATTAACCTTTTGCTTAAGTAGGAAAAGTATTTTAAATGCTTGCAGGCATTTTTATGGGAGATTTTAATCTTTTACAGTTTTTCTTACATTAACTTTGCAGACGGTGTACAGAATCGGGAACACAAATAAATTGTGTTGCATTAAATGAAGAATTAATTATTGGATGGTTTTTACTTTATACTACTATACTAAGCAGCGCAGTGAAGCGAAGGGATCGCAAACGTTTCAAATGTTGTGTTAACGAAATAACTTCAATGCCAATATTCAAGGATGATCTGTGCTGGTTATCTGTTAGATCGCCAGATGGCGTAATCAATGCAGACAAACTGTCGCGGTCTACGTATGCTACTGCATAGATTTAGGTGTAACCTCGCATGAGGTTTTTTAAATGCAATTCTACGACTGAATACAATCATTTTCAAATCATTATACCCCATAGGGCAATTTGTTTGCAACACGTAGGCTAAAACAAATAGCCTGAAACCCATCCACGAAACATAGGCTACAGCCAAGATTGTCAGAGGACAAGACATACAGAGAATAGGCCTAATATCTATATAAATGCGTAATTTAATTAGATTCATGTTGTTTGGTGAAAAAATCTAAATTCTGCCTATATGTATACTATTCTACTCTTTAGCATTGTAGAAGATGTAGCCTACTTGGAACTACAGGCTAAAAACAATAGCCTGAGTGACGTTAAATCTAATGGGCTAATGCATTTATTGCGAGTTATTGAAATACGGTGTGATTCCCACAATGTCTTCCTTTGTGATTATAATTACTGTCCCGACCAAGATACACAATGCAATGTGTAAGATACATTTAGAGATAACGTTACATACATTTGCCATGTAGCTAAAGAATCTAATTATACCGCTTTCTGCTTGCCATTGGTTATCAATGGGTGTACACACCTTTTCCTGGGAAAGGCGCTAAAGTTAAATATGAACCTATCATAAATAGCGCCACGGTTACCTGGTGCCACAAGGAAGTCAGCGATTGGTTCAGCGCTGCAAGGAACTCGCCTCTTTGCGTGGTGACCACGCCTCCGCTAATAAATATGACGTCAGGAAAGTGTTGGTGGGTTGTCAAAGGAGCCAGTTTTCGCGAACGAAGATCAAAATTGCGGAGTAGAGGAGGAGATACTTTCGAGGTCTTGCAATTACAGGTGAGGATGTTTTTTGGAATCCCGGCTAGCTATGTCAAATGGTTAACTTGTTTAGGTAACTTACCATTTGCGGTCGAATTAATTGAGTGAAACTTGGGATGTAATGTTACAGACTTGCTAGCTATAATACTAACGTTAACGAATGTTTCTGTAATGTGCGCTTATCGAAAATATTAAGTAGGCTAAGTTAGCGTGCTTGGATGGTTTTGTAAGTAAAGCCTTTCGCTTCATTGGGTCAAGCCAATGCAACCTGTAGGCTAACTCTCTGCAACCCAACTAGCTTTGTGGGCAAAACTGTAACTACTCTTTACTGTCTAGCGTTAGTTAGATAACGTAACTGGCTGGCGAACTAATGTCAACTATAAGATTAACGTAGGCTATATGCAGCACATGAGTTATCCCGTCCGTGTCATTATGCAGATGAAATGGGTAGCCTGGATAATTGTGCATATTGGCAGAAAAATAGTGCACTAATTTGTAGGGATTTTATACTGTGTAACGTACCATGAATTATGTCGGAAAGGTAGCAAGCAACTAGTCTACGCAAGCGAGGTAACATTATTAACTATACAGCCATCTGCATCTACTGTATTGCAGACGTCAATTATTTTATTATCTGTGGTGAGCAACGTCAACTAATCAAATTGTGACGGTTAATTTTTTTATTGGCTATGAATGTGACGTAGGCTATAGCTTTAATTATTATTATTATTTTTTGGTTTGAGCAATTTTGGAGAGCTTGCTAACGAAAAATTGAAAGTTTACTCCATAGAGTAAAATATCGTTTGTTATTATTACGCATGACAGTTAACATAACTAGCTCTAAATCCTCATGTGCCATATGGAAGATCCTATTGGTTGGGGGCAATATATATATATATATATATATATATATATATATATATATATATATATATATATATATATATATGTATATATTAACATTTAACGTTCGGGTTTGGAGATGGGAAGGTGATTTATTGATGGCAGGGTCCATCGAAGCGCTAGGGAATAGCCTACGGTGCAAAGTAACTGTTAGCTAATGTCCAGTTGCACCACCAGTAAATTACAAAATCCATGCAACGTTTACTTCCGTTGCGAGATTGACGTTCAGATTATTGAAGCATTTTGCAGATCAACCACAGCGCTGGCTGCCAGAAGGCGTCTGCAGTTCATCAATTAATAAGATGAATGAAAGGGAGGTCGAATATCAATCTTAAATACAGGAGCACTTGTGTGGCTATACAGCCAGTGTTCTTAGGCTGAGTACTGATGATGAGACCTTGGTGTATCCTTCACATAGCCTACCATAATATGTTATTTGGGTGAATTGAAGAGAACCATATGGATACTGTATTAATAGCCTATTTCTCTTTGATCTTTGTGGTATTTAAAGTTTTTGTTTAGAATCTTAGACAATGAGTAGGAATTGGAGGCTCATTGTACTGACAGGGAGTAACACTTTTTCTCAAAGAACAGGACTGTAGGAGTAGCCCATTCCTGCAGATACTCAAGAAGGTGTCTTGTGGACTTCTGAGAAGGGTAGCTACTCATCCTTCAGGGATTTCTGCCCCTTTCTGTGTAGGAGAAGTGTGGTAGAATACAAAGGACTGCCAGTACAGGGCCATTTTTGGACAACAAGCTTCTGTTTTATGTCAGAGTTCATTGTTTTCTACTTGGTTTGTAAATTTGCAGCTGTGGAGTCACTGTTTGACTCATATTCCTGTATGCAAAATTGTCTTTAATGTCTTGTGACCAGAAGGCCCACTGTCGTAATAGGCATTGTTGCGAAGCGATAGAGGCGTGCGTGCAGAAAGTGGTTAGCGATAAGCTGTGACTGTGCTATGAGTAGACTCTCCCACAGTGCCCTTTGGTATTCAGATTGCCACCGTTATCAGAAGTCTCTCAGATCACCTGACGTGGACTTTGTTTATGTCATAAGATCGGGAATTGATTTGTATATCTATAGTTTATCTTTGAAACCGACTGAAGAAAAGACAAGACGCAAAAGAAAACGTGTCACTACCAGTGGCTCTCAGTCAGAACTTGTTCCTGTAATGTGCATAAAATAAATTTGGAAAAAACGATCATGGTTCCGTGTATTGCTGTAATTGTATGTTGCGTAGAGACATGTCTATTATCGGTAACTCAGTTTAGTGAGTGAGGGCTCTTCTAGAGCAGGGTCTCCACTTCCTGTATTTTTGAAGTGGTTGTGTGGGGGGTGGGGTGGGGTGGGGTGGGGGGAACCTGCAGGGGAACCTAACCCATTGCTCTTAGCAGGCAGATAGGTTTGCTCCAGAATCTTCCATTGAGTCAACTGTTCTGTATTAGCATTAACCTGACCCAGCCTTTGATTGGCTGTGATGTCACAGTATTTGTTTCTTCTGTTCACTGTGCAGCCATGGGAAATCAGTGAGTACTTTTCAATAAGTTCTTGTGTTATTTTTACACATGTATGTTTTACATGGTAAGTGCTGCATGTAAAATGGATACTACCATGTGTTTGAACACATGGTTTATTACAAGCTTGCTGTATCTTTTATTTTACCCAGTACATTTTTTTTTTTTTCTAAAAGGGAATGGGTGCTGGTGAGCATTTCCTGATAAACGGGTGGTGTAGGTAGAAAATAGAAATGTAGTTCCATTTCCCTTGTAGAGTCTTGTTGAGAGCTCAACATGCATGTGCTCATTTTCATTTCCATTTTATTTATTTATTTTTTTTACTTATAGCTTTGATGGTTTTTGAATAGTCAAACATCTTACTATTACTGTATTAAAGCTGAAAAAATGTCACCCATGTCGAGAATTAGACCTAGGCTATGGCCTAGATTTTGCTTTCTCAAATGGATTATGGTGGAGTTTAGATCCTCAGCTGAAATTATGGTGGTATTTTGAGAAATAAACACTCCCTTATGCACTGCATGTCTGTTTACAAAAATACAAATCACATTTGTGACCATGTTTACATGCAGGTAATATTCTTAAATGTACAAACTGTGAGATGAACATATTGCTAATGCTGATTATGTGCATGTATGTTTTTTTGAATTTTTTAAAATAATTGGCCAATCACAGTAAACAGACAGGCCTACAGTATTCAGACTAAATAGTTTGATGTGTAGTCACACTCTTATTAAAGTAGGAGCCTTACAGAGGGACAGTAACTTGTATAAAAATAGGCTGTTGTTCAGACAGTAATGCTTTTGTCTTTGTTGCACATGAAGAATAACAAAAGACAAGATCTTGAGATTGAGGCTTTGCACTACTAGCATCACATAGGCTAGGCTACAATGTGAAATGCATGCATCTGATGCTTCTTCTCCTGTGGATGTATTCAATTTTCTTTGATGCTATAGTCTATTTATACTTCGTTAAGTCCCATCAGCTCAGCCATGTGTGGCTATACTCCTCTTTGCTTGCCATGCGCAGTGGATAACTGCAGCGTTATGTCCATTTGTCATGTATTTGTGACGTGCATGCATGTGCACATCCAATGCCATAATTATAAGCATTCCAAATACTTTGATGTTTACAACAGTGGTCTAACAAGTATTCCACCCTCTTACTTCAAATACAAATGTAGAATGCTGCTTCATGCAAACATGGCTGGTTTTTATTAACGAACACTTGTTAAATTTCATAAAATAATTTATGAAATTGAACAATTGAAATGGTCTTATTGCTGGCTCCGAGCGTCATCCTGTGTGCAAAGTTCTTTCATTCCCCTTTGGTATACTTGGTTACTGTATTGAAGAAACATTTTTTTATCTCTGCGCGTGCACTTAAATGACCATATAGTAAAGTTAAAAGACTAACTTGATTTAGCCAAATTAATTTTTATGTTTTCTGTGGGCCAAGGGAATGGACAAAGATTATATTCTGGAAAATTAAGGAATTGTGTTTTGGGTAGCAACATTGCATGGATAGTTTCCTCTTAGAGAATTCCAAGAACTAGCCTATGCCTAAGATTAAAATGACTGCAAACTAAAATCATGCCATTAAAAGCTTTGGGTTAATTCAAGTCCGCCATCATTAACACATTCATACAGGCTAACCATTCACTTAAAAAATATCTCTCTTTTTTTCTACCATTTGCTCCTGAATAGCTCTCTGTCTACGCACAGGAGCAAGTTCTCTATTGGACTTACCTGCCACCTTGGAGCAAGTAACAAAAATCACTTTTTAATTAATTTAAAATATTTTGAGGAGTATATACACTCAGTAACATATTGCACAATATACTTATGTGCTATCATGTCCGCTCTGTCAGAAATCCTACATTTGTCATGCTTTATGATCCGTCCTTGGTCTCTTTCCTTCCCTGGTGGTTCTGTGTACATAATTTAAAAAATGATGAGCAGGTTTTGGCTCCATCTTAGACAATGAACCCTCATTTACTTTAATTTAGAAAAATAGAACTGTGAACCCATACTCTCATCCAACATTTGTTTTTCTTCAAAATTATATGTATGTCGCCAGTTTATGGTTTACAGTTGTGTTAAATTCACCAGCTCAAACCCAGCATGGTCTTTTCATTAAAATGCGTGATATTTCCAGACCTAGGCATGTGAGCATGCCATTGGTCCTTAATGCTTTTGTTTCATGCCTGATTCGCGACACTTGAGACCTGTGAAACTAATGGTAAACGGGATTTCTAATGACACGAGTCAAGCTTAAATCAAACAGCAGACACATGGTGTACCACTTTATTCACATTTAGTTTTAATACATGGTGGCTCAAGACTTTTGTTCACCAGGCTGACTCACAGGTTCTGGGTTCTGGGTGTTGTGGACACACATCAGCTCTCCCTCTTAGCGTTAATTAAAATGTCAGTAAGATGTGAAAGTAAATGAATTTCAGTGACGTAAACGTTATACGGCGAAGAAAAAAGGAGCATTCGTTCCAGGGACTGTAGATGAAGTCCAAGCAGTCCAGTTTCAGTCTGGAATGATGGCATAACTCATGCAATGAACAGTCATAATGCACAGGGATCAAATAGCTTTGGCGCAATCTCATTATTGTCAGAGCCCAAATCGGAGTGCTTTGTGTCTATCAGGCATGCTTAAACGCACAACGTCATGAGGATGTCACAACTTCTCTATTTAACTTCCTGTGTTGAGGATAGAGGATACGTTTTTTGGCCTAATAACTGACATGAGCCATCTGCATAGACCATTGCCTACCTGCTTTGCTAATTGAGCATGCGAGTATTCCATGCAAAGCCGCTGCCTTTCAGAGATAGAACATAAGCCATGGCAGTAAAGTCAGCCTAGTTCAGGAGCAGCACACACAAACAAACACAGCTTTCTTGGAATCACCGCCATGTACTGTATTTACTGCCAACCAAGTGACTAAACAAACATTGTGTTCTCTGCACCTTTATGCTGGGATTGCAGTTAGTTTTTTTGCAGGTGCCATAATTCCCCTTTGTTTCCACGGAAACGTGCGGCGCCAAATCCAGACCAAAAAAAAAAAAAGGCGACAGAAGACCTCTAAGGGCATGCCACACCATGGACTCATTCAGGGAATAATCGTTATTCACAAGTATCCCTATTTATCAGATTGCAAGCTCCGTGGTTTCTAATGAACCAGACTCGGCCGGAGGGCGTTTGTAGTGGTCGGGGAATTTTATCTGCTGATAGTCTCTGAATAGGGTCATTTATGTGTGCTCGTGAGGAGGATGCTGGTCAATAGAGTTGTGTGTCTGGTTACCTTAACGCGAGTCTTCATTTTGTATCGTTTTAAACCTTCCTAGGGTGTTCCCAAGCAACCGGAGAAATTGGCATGCTGCTTGGCTGTTTGTGTTTCGCATAGGTTTAAAACAGAATAACACCAGTTCTGACACTTCGACGAAGCCATTTATCTGATGCATGGAAATCTTTTACAGGAGACTTCAATTACACTGGGTGTTTTAGGAACGTCGTTACAGAAATCCCTTTTCATTGAGACACCTCTAGCCTATAGGCTTCAGTAAGAGCACGATCCGCTTCTGTTGAACGGCTCTGCGATGGGCACGGCTGTAGGGGGGATCTCGTGCGGGGAATGCGGCGTGTTCTGAAAAGCTGGGACGAGTTAACAGCTGTGCTCTCTCTCTGTGCTGTCTGAAAGAAAATGGAAAGTCTGAGGTGATGAAACAAGCTTGTTTCAGACACATTTTTCATTGTTGAAGAGAGTGAAAACCCTTTAAGTCAAAAAATGAATGATTACGCCATTGCTTGAGTAACCCTGTCCTGATGTGCTGCAGTCTTCAGTGTAGTATACAGTCAAGCTGGAAAGTCTGCACACCCCTTTCACCTTCTCCATGTTTTATTACGTTACAGACTATACTACAATATATACTACAATAGATTGAGTTCATTTTTTGCCTCAAACATCTACACACAATAGCCAATAATGACGAAGTGAAAACAGGTTTTTAGAAAATATGCAATTTTATTTTATTGACAAAAATAGGTTATTTAGGGGTTACATATCTGTACACACCCTTAGCCTAATACTTGGTTGCTGCACCTTTGGCAGCGATTACAGCTTCCATCTTGGGAAAGAAGCTACGAGCTTGGCACACTTGTTTCTGGACATTTTTGCCCATTCCTCTTGGCATATCCTTGCAAGCTCCGTCAGGTTGCATGGGGAGCGTCGGTACACAGCCATTTTCAGCTCTTTCCACAGATGTTCAATTGGATTCAAGTCTGGGCTCTGGCTGGGCCACTCAAGGACATGCACAGACTTTCTCCGAAGCCACTTCTTTGTTATCTTGGCTGTGTGCTTCGGGTCGTTGTCATGTTGGAAGGTAAACCTTCGCCCCAGTCTGAGGTCCAGAGTGCTCTGGAGCAGGTTTTCTTCAAGGATCTCGGTGTACTTAGCTGCATTCATCTTTCCCTCTAGTCGCCCCGTTCCCGCTGCTGAAAAACATCCCTACATCATGATGGTGCCACCGCCATGCTTCACTGTAGGGATGGTATTAGCCAGGTGATGAGCGGTGCCTGGTTTCCTCCAGACGTGACGCTTGGTATTCAGGCCAAAAAGTTCAATTTTGGTTTCATCAGACCAGAGAATCTTGATTCTCATGGTTTGAGAGTCCTCTAGGTGCCTTTTGGCAAACTCCAAGCGAGCTGTGATGTGCCTTTTACTAAGGAGGGGCTTCCGTCTGGCCACTCTACCATAAAGGCCTGATTGGTGGAGTGCTGCCTGGATGGTTGATCTTCTGAAAGGTTCTCCCATCTCCACAAGGATACGCTGGAGCTCTGTCAGAGTGACCCTCGGGTTCCTGCTCACCTCCCTGGCCAAGGCCCGTCTTCCCCGATTGCTCAGTTTGGCCGGGCGGCCAGGTCTAGGAAGATTCTTGGTGGTTCCAAACTTCTTCCATTTATGAATGATGGTGGCCACTGTGCTCTTTGGGACCTGTAAAGCTGCAGAGATTTTTCCGTACTCTTCTCCAGATCTATGCCTTGACACAATCCTGTTTCTGAGGTCTGCAGATAATTCCTTTGACCCCATGGCTTGGAGTTTGCTCTGACATGCACTGTCAACTGTGGGACCTTATATAGGCAGCTGTTGGCAATCTCCAATCAATTGAATTTATCACAGGTGGACTCCAATTAAGTTGTAGAAACATCCCAAGCAGTATCAGTGGAAACAAAATGCACCTCAGCTCACTTTTGGGTGTCCTATCAAAGGGTGTGCACGCTTGTGTACATATGATATTTTACATTTTGATTTTTAATAAATTAGCACAAATGTCTAAAAACCTGTTTTCACGTTGTCATTATGGGCTATTTTGTGTAGAATTTTGAGACAAAAAATTTGACAGGTAGTTTATTTTATTTTAAATGTGTATTAAAAATCCATGAGAGATGCCATTTCTGTGACCACACAATATATAAGTAATAAGACTGAGAATTGCTGCCCCGAACAGGCCATATTCATAACAAATTCATGCACAGAAGCCGCATGAAACATGAATGATGCGTCATCTTGAAAGAGGAAGGAAGAAAGTGAGCAGAAGAGGGAAAGCGAGAGCCGTCGCTTGAACAGAGTGGCAGGGGAGAGTCAGTCGTATGCAGGGCGAGAGACATTTGAGATTTGAGCAAATGTAGTACAATTTCTCTACTTTTCCATTTTCTCCCCAATTTGGGATGACCAATAATGCCTCTCCGTGTCATTCTACTCCAATGCGAGAACGCTGCACCTGATACTGTTTTAGACCCTAAGGCCCACATAGCAATGCAAGAGAGACCAGGAAACATTTGGAGGAGTGGCCCATCTCTCACATACTGTTAAGGAAACTAAATTTAGCAAGGGTTAGAAAGAGTTTCTTTCCTTACACCCGATAAGCAGCTGTTTGCTTTCAGTAGCTATTGATGTTGAAATGCAGATTTTGTTCTACTTCACACAGGGTAAACTGTAAATTATAAATTATTTTGTATTGTATTTTTAGCAGCTAATGTAAATTAGCAGTACTCTTAAAGTTGTGAGAGTATTTGACTTACACAAATAACAGACAAAAAATTGTTGGAATTATTTTCTCGGGGGGGAATTTCTCTAGAATTATTTTCTTCTAGAGAAAGCAGGGGGTTACCCTGCACCTTTTGCTGGCTTTAGGAAAAGCCACGGAATGGTTCTTGAATGGGTTGGGGAAAATACTCAAGGTAACATGAAAATAAAATAAACTGTAACGGATGCAAGAGTGTTTATTTCATCTAATGTTGTCTGAATGGGAGATCCATGCCAGATTGTCTGGTGGTTACCTTGATGTGACGTGGAGAAGCCAGGTGTGTTGATTTGAGTACAGCTGGTGGAACAACTGTCACACAAGTAGACTGGCTGTATCGGTTGATTCACATTTTTGGGGAAGGGAAGGGAGAACTGGATGGCCTACATTCCTGTCACCTGATTCCGGTTGTTGCTGCTTCCCAGAACGATCATATTCTTTATCTTGTAAAATAAAATAAAAAACGTTTAAGAAATCATGGAGTACTAAACTAAACTAAAAAATTAGCTTAACAACAGCCATGTATGACGTCACACTACAGTGAACGTAGATCATATCCATAAAGGCAGATTGCATTCAGTTATGGTGATTATGTGATCCATAAGACATATACTGGTAGTGACTGGTATTGATCACGACTGCCTGTTTCGGTCATGAGGCCATAAACATAATTAAAAATGCATTCAAACAGTCATTACAGGGAAAATATAGCCTATATTTGGCATGTTAGCTTTCAAGAGGTTGCAGGCCTCAAATAATCACTGTTATAGATGTATTATTATTATTTATTTTTTTATTTTTCTTTCTTATTATGGATTGCATTTGTGTAGTAATCTTCAGTTTACAGCTTATTCTCCGTAGAGGTGAGGGCATTCTGATTTGAAGCATTTAGCTAGCTCAGTGATCCATCTGTCCTCTCACACAGTTTTCCTGTGGCCGAGCGCAACGACGGTAAGATGCCTTTGGGAGATGATGGAAATGCCTGGAAAAAGAAAACCTCAGATATTAAGGAGATCTACGACTTCAAGGACGTTCTGGGGACGTAAGTACATTTTTAATAATTGGTCCTCATGGACCCCTACATTCTGCATGGGTGCCTAAACCAAAACAAAAAACTTTATTAATCCCTTCTGCCAAAATCCGGCTATGGGGACTGGCACTTTTCTGATGGTCATTATTACACTGTGGGGACCAACATTTTGTTCACCAGATGCTATCAGGCTGTGGAGACTGGTAGGGCTGGGCGATGTCTATTAAAAATAGTATCGCAATACTGTCATGTGAAACATTGTGATATATCATACTATCGCCTTGTGATATATGGTACATCACCTCAGTTTTTGATGGAATACACTAGATCCTGTACTATTCAACATCCTCCGGGAATCAATGGTGCTGGAAAGAACCAGAACTGAAAATTACAGATAGTAGAACGCGTCACAAAGATATGACATTTCGTGAATAGCCTTCACAAATCTACAACAAAATAAAGGTAGGACAAAGTACTGTACAGTGTCGGGCTAGTGGCGTATACAAACCCCAATTCCAAAAAAGTTGGGATGGTATGTAAAATGCAAACGAAAGCAGAAAGCAGTGATTTGTGAATTTTCTTTTACATATACAGATCCTTTCCAAAAAATTAGAATATCATAGAAAAGTTTTTTTTTTTTTTCCATAATTCCATTCAAAAAGTGAAACTTTCATAGATTATAGATTCATTACACACAAAGCGAAATATTTCTAGCCTTTATTTGTTTCATTTTTCATAATTTTGGCTTACAGCTCCAGAAAACCCCCAAAACAGTATTTCAAGAAATTAGAATAGTGTGTCGAAAAACAGCATTTACTTCAGTTATTTCAGAGAATGAGTGGAGTGGCTTGACTCGAGGAATCCGACAGTTGTAGCCCATGTCCCGGATACATCTGTACGTGGTGGTTTTTGAAGCACTGACTCCAGCCTCAGTCCACTCCCTCTGCATCTCCGCCAAATTTTGGAATCATCTTTGCTTGACAATCCGCTGAAGCCTACGGTCATCTCTTTTGCTTGTGCACCTTCTCCTGCCACATTTTTCCCTTCCACTAAACTTTCTATTGATATGCTTGGACACTGCACTCTGTGAACAGCCAGCCTCCTTAGCGATTACCTTTTGTGGCTTACCCATCTTCTGGAGGGTGTCAATGATGGTCTTCTGGCCAATTGTCAAGTCTGCAGTCTTCCCCATACTGAACCAAACTGAGATAAACTTTGCAGGTGTTTTGAGTAAATTAGATGATAGTGTGACACTCAGTCTAAAACATTCATTCTCTGAAATAACTGAAGTAAATGCTGATTTTCGACACACTATTCTAATTTCTTGAAATACTGTTTTGGGGGTTTTCTGGAGCTGTAAGCCAAAATTATGAAAAATGAAACAAATAAAGGCTAGAAATATTTCACTTTGTGTGTAATAAATCTATAATCTATGAAAGTTTCACTTTTTGAATGGAATTATGGAAAAAAAAAAACTTTTCCATGATATTCTAATTTTTTGGAAAGGATCTGTATTTAATTGAAAACAGTACAAAGAATATTTTTAAATATTAAGATATTTAATGTTTTACCTTATCAACTAGTGATATTTGTAAATATACGCTAATTCCAAATTTGATGCCTGCAACACATTCCAAAAAAGTTGGGACAGGGGAAAAAAAAGACTGGGAAGTTAAAAAAACTCCTGTTTGGAACATTACACAGGTAAACGGGTGATGCTATTTTGACTGGGTATAAAAGGATATCAAAAGACTCTTGATATCTTATTTTCAGGTACTCTTACAAGCGATACTATAACCTCTCTGCATTTGAATGGATCTATATGGTAATTGGGGGGTGGAACTAGCTTAAGCTGTAAATTACATGGGAATAGTATGGAACCCATGGTTGGGGAAATGGCTGTAAATAATCAAGGGTCTGCGGTATCAAACGAGCCTCAAACCATCACTCTGCTGTCAGATATGCAGTAGATAGGGATGGATCACTTTAAGGCTTGTTTCTCCTGACTCATTTTTCTATTGAACTCTATGGAAAAATAAGTCGGAAGAAACAACCCTTTGGCATGAGCGTATATTTACAAATATCAATAAAGTTCATAAGGTAACGCATTAAATCTTTTCTTTGTACTTTTTTCTATTAAATATATGTAAAAGAGAATATAAAAATCACTGATTTCTGCATTTATATGCATTTTACATACTGTCCCACCTTTTTTGGAATTGAGGTTTGTATAAGCTCCTGATCAGTGTGGGATGTTTGAATTTGCATGCCCGGGCCAATTTTTTATGATAATTTTTTTTATTCCATATTATTATGCCATCATTCCCACCTTCTGTATTCATTGCATAGATACAGCCTGTCTCAGTGCAAGGACGGAAGTGTTTCTACAATGCAAAAAAATATATAGAAAATGATGACGTTATAAGTATGGATCAAGAACTGCTCACAGTTATCTATCAAATACATTTTGGACTGCATTGTAAAATGGAGACGAGCGGTTCTTGTGGTGCGCAAAGAAAGAAGTATTAAAATTATTATTATTACCAATAAGCATGTTGGAAATAGTTAATAAATATTGGTCCATGTCAAGAAAAAATTGTGGTTATCCTTTAATATGTAATAGCCTTTCCTGGTGTCATGGCTTTTATTTATTTGAAAAGTTATGGTATGGTATGCAAAGGATATGCAACCAAATATTGTCCGATTACTTTTGGTCCATACCATAGTTCACCCGATATGGATGTAAACACTCAAATTAAAGCTGAAAGTCTGCACTTTAACCTAATAGTCACTGTTCCATTTTGAATCCAATGTGCTGCAGTACAGAGCCAAAAACAGCAAAAGATTTGCCACTGTCCAAATAGATTTGGACTGCACTGTACATGAAGATTTGGACTGTACACTGTACATGAAGGTAGTTTAATACTTAAGGTTACTTATTGGCTTACTGTTGTACATGCCAATGATTGATATTGTGTGGTTCCCCCCCCCCCAAAAAAAATAAAAAAAATAATAATAATAATAATGACCGCGCCTGGTGTTTGAAATCGTATTTACCTTTTAGGGTTGTTTTAACGCACTTGTTTCAAGTTGGAAAATGCACTAATGTACGTCGCTCTGGATAAGAGCATCTGCCAAATGACTAAAATGTAAATGAAGAGATTAGACAAAAGGAAAAGACCTTTTAAAAACCATCAGGAATAGGTGTGGCAAAAGTCCCGAAACACCTAAATAACAAAGGATGAGTGAGCTAGTAAGCGACAAATGGAGCCCTTCTTGTCTCCTTTTGGCAATGGGCTCTGACGCAAGATGCGTCCCTCTTGGCTTTTTTTGCCATGCCTAATAAAGAAGTTATTGTAAAGGAGTGCACTTTTGGCTCTTCATTGTGCATTCCGCTATGCGGGACTACACCCTTTCAAGGTGCAACGCTGCAGGTGGGAGCGAACTTGGAAAAGTAGACATCTAAATCACAATATCCAGCTCCCATCGTGATAGCTGTCGAGCGTCGTCGGTATCCAATACTATCAGCATATCACCCAACCCTAGTGACCGGTGCTTTTTCATAGTTACCGTCAGGCAGTGTTGATGTGGCTTGACAGATCAGTGACAGAGAAGTAACTCACCATTGAGAGCCAGTTATCATTTGGGAAGGACCAAATGGGACGATGACAAACACCTCCCCAGGCATTGGACTAAAACTGTTGAGTAACAAATCAGATCGAAGTCCAGGCATCACCGTTGATCATCGCACAAACCGTCTACTAGCCATTGATTAAATTGTGTGCATTGCGCAAATGGCTCTCGTGCACATCACCGTCAAGCTGCTCTCTCTGATTTCACAGCCTGATTGCCATTTCCCTGCTGTCGTCTGCTTGTGTTAACATTAAGAGTGTTAAGCTCAGAGAGTGGATGATGTATGCAGATCCAGTGAGGTGGGAGAGCATTTGCATTACATGAAGCAGGAAATCCATTTCAACACAGTGTGATGCTTTTCTACAGTATTAAAGACACGTTTTTCATATCAAGCTGGCTGATTATTAATTTTAAAATGTCTCCTCCATTTGAGTGCATTCTAAAGAAAATGTTAAAATGTGCTTTATGTATTTTCTTATTTTTGTGTTTTGGTCTGTCATTCATACGGACTTCATTATTGTTTGCTGTAGTTGCAGTTCTGGCCTATTAATTGCCTAATAAATATAATGCATAAAATACGTTTAGGATCATTTTTAAAAGGCAAACTCTCAAAAAATTATTTATCATAGTCCCCTGGCACTTGTTGGCCTACCTTAGGGTGACCATATATTGGATTTCAAAAAAAGAGGACGGGTTTAGGCGGGCGTTATGAACATAATACTAGGCTATTTGTTTGTTTATATATGGTCTATGGAACAAGGAAATCCTAAACAGACATCAATTTAGAAATCCCGCCTGGACGGATATTTTCGGTCCCAAAAAGAAGAAATGTCCGGGAAAAAGAGGACGTCTGGTCAGCCTACCCTACTCCCTTCCCAGAGGATGAACGCATTCCTGGTGAATGTTGTTTGTTTGTCTTGGGTTTGGCATGCAGCACAAATCCAAACCAGGCTTGAATGGGGAAAGCTGTTAGGATCCAAGCCTGGTCTTTCCCAAAGCCAGATGACCCCATAACTGGACTATTCCAGTTGGGAATGCTGAAATTCCACAGGGCTCCCTGTAGAGTGGGATAAATGAGCCGGGGCTACGTAAAGTTGGCTTGGGTAGCATCTTAGTTCAGCCAGGTCTGTCAGCACAGGGAGGTTTAAACGGCCAAGCCGCTCTCAATCCCCCCGCAACAGAATCTCTCAGCACATTGTGCAGCTGGATAAAGCCAAGTATCTGAAACGCAGGTCACACTGCGCAAGTCCAACATGTGGGGGGAAAAAAAAAAAAAAACCTCTTCCATTTGAATGGGCTCCATGATGATTCGGCAAGGGGTGTTGGACTCAATGTCTTTGTGTTGCGTTGTGTAGTGTTCCGTTGTGTGACGTATGTGCTAGGTGAGGTTTGTTGATTTTGTATGACGTAATAGGGTGATTGTTTGATGTTGTATACACTGCTGATAACAGTTGTGTTCCGGTGTGAGGTTCTCTGATCATTGCAAAGTTAAAGTAACAGCGAGTGGCTCTCCAGCACTATAATTGGCAAGTCCATTAAAGCTGTAATCCGTAATTTTTCCATATTAAAATGCCTTATTTGATACCTTTTCACAGTGACATTTTGGTAGAAATATCCATTCAATGTATTTGCGTTCTGTAATTGCTCCTCTATAAGCTATTTTTCCATTGGAGCAGTTGGGTGGTTTGATATGCTTCTTAATATTACCGTGTCGGACAACATCGTTGATCGTCTCTAGGCAGTCTTCGTTCTCCAAAATATGCTACCGCTGGATAATCTTCTAAGATGAAACACTCCATGTGCTCGTAGTGCTAAACTCCCATGCAAACCATGCCGCTTTGTTTGGGGTTGTAGCGTAATTTTGAATGGAACTCTGGGATTTGGAGTAAGAACACAAACTGTTTTGACCATCAGTCGCCACAGTTGTTGCCATCCACCAAAACTGAAAAATTCTGGATTACAGCTTTAATGTTACAGTGTATTGTCACTATTAGGCACCACGACCATAGGTTTTCTCTTCTCTCATAGCAGTGAAAGGCTGGTTGAGCTAGGAGAGAGTCACTGCCATTAAGGACTGCTGTATTTATGAATGATTCAAACGACAAGAATAAATTGAACTGCCCTTGGTGAGTATCCTCAGTTGCTCCCTTGGGCTTTTTACAGCAGTAATCAATGGAGAATTGAATCGAGACATTTTGCAAGGAAAACCTATGCTCTTTTATTAGCTTTCTGTCCCCTTCGAAATTCCTGAATCGGTTAGTAAAAGTTTGGTCAAAAATGCATCATATCATATTTTGTGGTCATGCCTTTTAATGTGCATTTATAAACCCTGTAAGCCATGGTTAGCCATGCATAATTTCTATGTTGATACTGAGTTACTTTTTATGGACCTAAACCTGTTTATACCGGTTGAAAGTGAATGGCAGCCAAAATTGTATTCCATGCATACAGTATATCATGTGTCACACTGTTGACATACGTCCTTAGTCGATTGCGGCACACGAGTGCATGCAAAAAAAAAAAGTTAAGTAAGTTTCAGCTTTCAAAAGGGCTGACATAAGGGGGATTGCTGTGTTGATGGAAAGTGCCTTACTTTTTAAAAGAAGATTATAAAATGGGTTGATTGGTTTAGTTCACAAGCTCTGCAGTTAAAGTTAATAGATTTTTGTTGAGTTTAAATAACCTATCCCATGTTTATATTTACAATGTAGGCATTTGGCAGAAGCTCTTAACTAGAGAGAATTACATTGCGTACATTATTTACATAGAATCCGTTTATACAGTTGGATATTTACTGAGGCAATTCCGGTTAATTACCTTGATCAAAGGTACAACGGCAGTGCCCTATCTTCTGATTGCTTTGACCTCGGAATCCAACCACCTGTTCTTTCCTTCCTCCATATAGGCCTATAATACCCCTTTCGCACCAAAGCAATGACATGGGTAAAACCCGTGTTTGCCGTTGGCGTGAATAGGTCAACCCAGGTTATCCGACCCTGGTCATGACCCGGGATTTACGCAGGTGAGACGAGGCTCGGTTTTGGCGTGAAAGGGATGACGTGGGTTACTCTACACAGCACGGTCATCTGACCGATCCTCTGTCATGTATTTAACTTGTGCAGAAACGATGTTCCAAAAATTTTATATTAAAGGCGGAGACACAGGCTATTCATGTGAATGTATTAGAACTGAACAACTCTGGAATTATCTTCATTTTTGCTAGCCAGATTCACAGCTAGATTCATGCAAGAAGAGGATTGCTCAATTGTTACAGGTAAATATGTAAACCTAGAGATATGTAAACCTAAAGATGACTAGCCTATTAAATAACAAATAATATGCTACTTATGGCACAGTAATCAACTTTCCTGCCAGACCGCAGTTCCATGGCCTGCTTTGTCTAAGCACGCCTTGCCGCAGGAGATGAGCATCAGGCTTAACTTAACAAGTGGTAATCTATTAAAAAATTAAGCCCAAAGGAAGAGTCTTCAGCCGCAAGTACAAATCATACCAACTCAAGTGGTTAAATGGCTGTATCGATTTAGCCCCCCCACCGCATAATTTGGTCTGGATCTTGCAGGTCTGATCTGTACAGTCGGTCTGTGTTTTTCCAAACCTTGTGAAACAGCATTTTTGAGTGTTCCTGAGGAGAGTCCATGGATGAGTCTAGGGCTGCAACAAGTACAGATCACACCTCAACTCAAATGGTTAAATTGTTATTGATCCCCACCCCCCGCCACATAGTTCAGTCTGGATAAGTGTGGGAATGTGGAGTTTTGAGCCGACTGTCCGATGGCGTGGTTAAACTGGTTGGGATGTCATCCAATTTGTTCCTGGGTATTAACCACTGCAGTGTTATTTAGTTACCCACTGTATCCATGTAAAGTCTCTCTGCGATGTCTTGCTAATGGGATTGGGGTAAACCCATTATCTCACTTAGACATTTAAATGGCTTTTTGTGTATCCTTCTCTTTCTGAAGAACAGTGCTTACTGCCTCCCACTGCAGTAATTCATGTGTTTACTTTTTATTTTAATTTAGTGGCAGTCATGCACTCATGTCATTATAAGGCCTGACGGATTTGCACGAGTAATTTTGGCCGGCACTGAATGGCTCATTTAATGTGGGAGATGTGGTACAGTTCAGATGTGTAATCTGGAATTTCGCAAATGTGTTATTACTTTAAATGCTTCTGTATGTGTGTGGCTGCATGTGTGTGTGTGTGTGTGTGTGCAGGAAGGGTTGTTTGCTGATCCCTCTGTGTGTTCCTGTGCCTTCTCCCTGTTTGTTTTGCATCTAATCGCGCAGATTGTGTAGTATGCAGAGGGTTTGCAGGGCTGGTTTTTAAGGTTTCTGTTTATAGCCCTCATAAGATGAGATGGGCTTTCCTGTGTGGTTGGTCCATGCTGCCAAGTCACTTTGACAGGATGTCGACCTCACACCTCGGCCTTTCTCTTTCTGTCTTGTGACATCTAACATATTTGGTACTTTTTTTTTTGTTAATTCAGGGACCTACCAATGTTAGAATGAATAATAATGGTACAATAATGATAACTTTTTATCATTATTGTTATCCAGCTGCTTGCAGATGCCTTTATCGAGGGCGGCTTACTGAGCTTACAGAGTTTGCATCCGTTTTCTAAGCCTGTTTTCATACAGTGTGACACCACTGCCTCTTCTTTTCACACTGCGGTCCACGTGCCGCCCGAAACTCGAACCACGAGCTCATGATCAAACGGGCTCACTCACTACTGTGCAATGAGACCTCATCATCTCGGGCAACTGGAGCCCTCCCTACTTCGCCACTGGCACGGTACAGAGTTGATGGCAGATTTGAAGCCGTTCAGGTTAAACACCTTCCTACTAGGGAATCAAACTTGAAGCCCAGTTATTTAAACATAGTTTATATTGCTAGCCCCGGCATTGACTACATTAGGTTTCATCTATGGGTGGTGAAATGTTTAAGCATACTTTTTTTGGTGAAAATTTAGAACGCGATCAATGTGTAAAGATATGCAAGGCTGTAACTCATGTCTTATGTAAATGCAGCTCTTGTTCGAGTTGATTCCTCACAAAGATGTTTTTTTTATTTTTTTTCTCCAGCCAATCAGTTGTCCAAGCTTGTTTATGGAAAGGACACTGGCCCCTTGCATTGCATAGCTTGGAGTTTATAGTGGGCTGGTTGTCTTGGCAACGGGAAGAGACACTTTCCATATGGACTATGCCAGTCGCTATGGAAACAAAGTTGTTTTTTTCTATTAATAATTTGTTGAATGTATCAGCTTTTCAATGATGTTGGCGTCCCCCATTTTGTGTTGCTTTTCCAAAAAAGTGATAGATTTAACATTTTTTTAAATTCCATGATTTCTTTTTTATTTGTTTTTGCATTTTTTTGCTCCACTGTGGTTTCTGGGAAGAGGGGCCAGGGAGTGGAGAGGAGCTGAGCCTGTTCCCTGAGGCACAGAGTTATTTTACCTTACCTCCTTCACTCCTCCTCTCCTTCGCTCCACTCAGTCAGTTACCTCACTCACGAAGGCCTGTGCTTCTACGGCAGCCACTCTGAATTCTGTTTTTGTGTGTTTGTGTTTGCTACTAATGTTGGGAAATGATACTGAGATTCATACGCCACAACACAATAGCCTGCTGATCGGCTTGCACTCAGCATATATTTATGTAATAAAGCAGCATTGTTTCTTTTTTTTTTTTTCTAATTCTTAACAGAGAACACTGGGTCTGATCATTCATTAAATGCACAACGCAGTCTTTTCTTGATCAAAGGATAATTGGTAGGGTTTGTTGGCATGCTGTAAAAACAAAAATCAATGATGTAGCCACCACTTATGCCCCATTTCCATTGCACAAAACGGTTCCGGAACCATCCATATAAAAATATGAAATATAGGGAACCTGGAATGCGTTCCAGCTTCTGCTTCAAGAACCTCAAGAACCACATCAATGATAATTTGGGAGGAAGTGACCAAAAAAAGTGATGGTGGCGCGATGCTGTAATATAAACGACAACACTCACTGCAAGCATCACAACATTCTACATAGTTTTTTATTGTTTTGTGAATATGATATATGCATCAGTATGCAAGCAGAGACGAGCAGAGTTTGATGGATATGTTTTTTGCAAGTGGCTACCGGGTATTTAAAAATGGCGGTTGGTTTGCTCGGCGTATGATGATTCACACAAAGTTTGCGTTTGACCAATCGGCGATGTTCGGGACCGCTAGCTCCACCCCATCGTTCCTGGTACCTTTTATTTGGCTCCTCTCTGGTCAAAGGTTCCAGAACTGAATTTCAACTAGTGAAATTTAGGTCCGAGAACTATGCATGGTACGTTTCTGCTAGCGATGGAAACGCATTCAGAAGCAGTGATCTCGGTTTCACGGTACAGTACGATGCGTTACGATACGGTACGGCGATGGAAAAGGACCGTAGACTCTCACTGCTGTATTCCGTTATAGTGAAACCTTTATCCATTTATACTCTTGTGTACATACCCGCTTACACACTGAACCAGATATGCATATACACACCCACTTATTTACACATACTTACACAAGGAAACTTTTACATACATTTCTACAAACACCTATTCTTATACACTGTGTATGCACTATTCTTATACACTCACTTGCAAACATACTTACTGACAAACCTACCAACATGCCTAAAATATATATATATATATATAATAATAATTAATGAGGGCGTTTTTACATTTCTAACTCGTTCCATAGGGAGTACAATGTAAAGTGTGTGCCGTGAACTACTGAATACACTTCAGCAGGTTTATCTAACTTCCTGAGTGAGCCAGTCCTTTTAAAAAGTCCAGCTCTTTTAAAAAGGGCATTTTCAGTTTCACATGTCTTTTCGTGCTTTAATGGAAGTTATTTTATGGATCTGAAAGAAAGAGTGCTTTCGGGAAGCATTTCTGGGGAAGTGTCCATTGCTAGGCCAAATTGCCCAGACTAGTGTTACTGCACGTAATGATATGTCTTTCTTTTTAACTGCATAATTGTTGCGTGCTTCGCAGGAATTGGACAATCATTCATTGGATGATCGCCAGATTTCAACACTTCCACTGAAATGCATCTCCAATACGGTCTTGCCTAAACCAATCCGTTTTCTGTGCAGTCCCTACGCAGTTCATTGAAAGGAAGCTTATTAACCACTGCAGTGTTATTTAGTTACCCACTGTATCCACGTAAAGTCTCTCTGTGATGTCTTGCTAATGGGATTGGGGTAAACCCATTATCTCACTTAGACATTTAAATAGGCTTTCGTGTATCCTTGTCTTTCTGACGAACAGTACTCTGTGCCTCCCACTGCAATAATACATCTGTTTGCATTTTATATTAATTTAGTGGCAGTCATGCACTCGTCATTATAAGGCCTGATGGATTTGCACGAGTCATTTTGGCCGGCATTGAATGACTCATTTAATGTGGTAGGTGTCCAGTTCTTTGATGCTTGATATCTGGAATTTTGCTTCTGTATAAGTCTGTTTGTGTGTGTGTGTGCTTGTGTGTATTTCTGTGTCTGAGTGTGTAACGGTGACACTGATAATCAAAAGCCATACAAGTATGTTTACCTGCACGGAGTGCATTCAAAATGCATTCTTTCTTTCATGGCTGAAGACTTATTTGGTAGTGGTGCTAATGCAGAGGCATTTGTGCGGTCAATCAAACTCTGATCTAATTGGCGGAGCAGGGAGATGGCGAATCCCAAAAGGGGAGCAGTGACTCATCAGCAACAGTGGGGTGTGCGTTGTGTGTGTGTGCGTGGCCAGCACATATTGTGGTTTCATTGCATCTTAGGTGTCATGTCGTATTCCTAAAGAAAGGGGATGTTTCCTCATGTCAATGTGTTGCGTGCACGATTGGCTTGTGTATGGCGGTGTTTAAATAAAATTTCATGTCCATTTTGCGCGCGTTCGCCAGGGTTGCAGGCTACGGGGTCGCGCTGCCCGTCGCTACCATCCTCGGCTTGGCTTGCCGGGAAGAACTACAGCAGCCGGCGCCGTTTCCGTGGCAGCCGAGACCGGGGAGAATTCCGTAATGGTAAACGGCGATGCTCGTCCTCTGCTTCCGGGCCGGCCCCGTGGGCCGCTGTCGCGGCGGAGAAGGAACGGGAATCATTAAAAATCGATGGCCTGACGAATGGCCCAGTCAGACTCTGTTATTTAATGGTGGCACAGGGATGAAAGTGCTGACCGCAATAGAAGCGATTGATGGTCAAAGAGTCGAGGGGGACAAATGACTGTCGTATTTGTCGGCTCAGCTGGCATTCAGCCCACGATCAATGGGCCATTTTCAGAGTAGAAATCTCTCTGCGCTGGGGTTCTGTAAAAAGCCGTTGTTCAGATTTACCATGACCCCAAAACACGGTAGCTCCGAGCAGCAGACCCGACACTTGTTATCTCCATCCACAGCATCTGTAACGCGCTGACTAGATATTTTATCATCGATAATCTTATCTCAAAGTGCCAATCCTAGATCATTATAACATTACCATACATATATGGTATAGCTCTGATTGAGTTGAACGTTTTAATGAAAGCCGCAGCCCTTTTTTCTAAGACGAGGGGTTCGTTTTGACGGGTCTGCGCTCCCCTGATGTGACGTAAGCTCTGCTGCGATGTTAACCAATGGCAGCTGATCTGGCCCACGGCCACAGCTGCTTTTTTCCTGCGCAGTGAAGAGTGGAATGGGTTTTGCTTCTGACTGGACTCAGAGAAGGCCGCATTCAGCGTGGAGCACCGAAGAACACGAGAAGGACACGCGATGAGGAGAGCGGGCCAGTCCGGTGCGCGGGCGCGGTTCTTGCGTGACCGTTGGAGGGACTAGGTGCGCGTCGGGGGTGCCGGGGTCAGCGGAGGTGAGCGAGGAGCAGCTGTCTCTCTCAGCGTGGAGACACGCGGGGAGGTGTCTCGCCTCGTCAATTATTCAACCCTGCGGCGAGCGAGCAGCAAGCGCGCGACTGTCGTTTCCGTCCCTTTGAGGCCAGGTGGAGAAGTGCGCTGAGGAAGGAAGGGGTTGAGCGGTGGAGACACACGGGGGCGGAGCCGCTGGGGAAGCTCGCTGTTTACTGAATGGCAGCTCTGGCTCCAGTGGAGCAGCAGGATTGGCCATATACATCACTTACTTCCACCTGCTTTTTTCTGGGCAACTGCTTTAATTGACTGGTGAGACGCCTTCATTATAATGCTGCTCATTAGTTTTAGTACAAATGGCGCAAACTATAGAGTCTGGCTCTCAGATAGCAGCTGTGGTCCTGTGTATGGGCCTCTGCCTGAAGATAATTTATCTTATTAGCGATATTGACGTAGAATAATTTTTTTTACACTGACACACAGATGGAATTCCAGGTGACCAATTAATAATTTTTGTCTAAGAAATGCACGGCAGCCGGTCAGTTTGTCAGTGGTCATTTGTGGAGTGACCGTAGCACAAAGGCACCCCCCCCCGCCAACAGAACTGATCAATATGTGATGTGTGCTTTGTGCTTTTACCTTGTGCTTTGTTTATCATAGATGGTGCATGGGCTTCAAAATTCCTACAATTTAAATGGCACACGGACGCCCGCACTCCAATGATTAATCAAGCGAGAGATTTAAACTTTATTGTAATGTTATTTTTAGTTTCAAGGCGGACATGTTTCGGCTCATGCTGACCTCAGTGCCATACGATGGCGTGATGGCACTAGGGATTTGGCCACTTTCCTGACTGTAAATCGGGCGAGACCTGTCCCAGCCAAGTCAGTGATTTAACGCGGTCCTCTCTCCACCCCCCCCCCCCCCCCCCCCCACCTTCCTCAGCTGTCTTTGCCCGTAAATAAAAGAGGCAATGTGAAAATAGGTTTTCTCAGCGCCTGCCCTCCGTTTGTGACTGATTCATGTCGAGCATATAACAGCATTTATTTCATGCCTATGGGTGACAGACGTTTCTTTCTAAAGTCGAGAGCATCTCTTCCTTTCCCAGCCACCCGTGACCCAGCTTTCGTGTTCAGTCAGTTAAAATGCCTGCGCAGTACTGTCCCGCCTTCTGGTGTCACCTGTCTTGCCTTTCACTAGTGTCACCAGAGCAGTCGCTCTCGTTTTAGCCGTCTGTGCTGTGTAACCAGAGCCCAGAAATGTCTGTGGTGAAGCGAGGGAGAGGAAACGGTTGATGAGGAGGGAGGGGTCATCGAGAGGAAGAGGACAGAGTAGTACGAGTGACCTGGAGGAGGCTGTTTACTGAGACATAGAGGCTGCTCTTCGTGTTTTGGTAACAGGATGAGACTGAGGGTCCAACCTTGTTGGGAAATTGTGCGCGTGCGTGCGTGCCTGTCTGTCTGTCTGTCTGTCTGTCAAAATCCTATCAGCGGAAGGCTATGTATCAACAACTAAATATTCACCTTGTCTACACTGAGTTCAAAACTCATGTCTGGACTCCCAGACATAATCAGCTTCTAATACTGTACCAGCTCTCTGTGCTGCTTTAGTGTCTGTGACCTCATAGGTGAGTGGGAGTGGGGTTGTGGGTGTGGCTCTGGCTGCAGGTTGCTTTGGATCCACTCTTCTCAGTCGCCGCGGTAATGTTTCATACGTATTATACAACCGGAACAGAACGCCTCTCAGCTCTTAAGATTATCCACTTTGCCAAACCACTCAAGCAAATGGTCTCATTTTTTTTTGTGATAATCTTTTAATAAATTTGATTTGGTATTTGATATTTTTAGATCAAAATGACATTGCTTATAACTTATAACAATTTGAGGCACGTCATTGGTCAGACCCCTATCTATCATGTTCCCGACATGGAATGAGTTGCACCGTGGCAGCTTAACAGTAGAATGTAGAATACAGATACATTTTTTGACACTCCATTTTTGTGCTGAGATAAAAATCATGCCTAGAATGTGAATCTTTCATATTTGTACCTGAAAGATTATTAACACCACAGGTTAATTATTAACCACAGTTTAACCTTTATTTCACAAGTATATCACATCAGTAATTGAGGTGTGTAAATAGAGCTGCTAAAGGCTACACCTGATGCATCCTTGAGAACCAATGTGTTTGGCTTTTGTTGTCTTTTGAGGTGGCCTCTTAAAGCGCCTCTGTGCTGCTCACTGCCAGCAGTCGGGACCGGTGCCGAGGCTGTGCTGGACTGGTTGACTAACGGAGCTCGCATTTTTAGGAAAAATGCTGCTCGGAGGACCCCTGTGACCTTGTGAGAGCAGAGGAGAGCCCACAGCCCTGCCTCCCTTGAGTATTTCTCCTCATGTGGCTTCCGCAGATATGTTCTGAGTTTGTTTTGAGCCCTTCTCATTTCACACATTTAATAATATGGCAGACACTCGTACACGGATCAAGTGACGTCAAAATCCAGTTATCTAAGACCATAAAGCTGGAAAAAAATAACTGGTCAATTTTCAGGTAAGATGGTATAGGTTATAAGTTTATTTTCCTGTTCTCCTCTTAGTGTGCACACAGAATTGCTTTTTGGCTGCTACAGAAAGGTCATGTGGATAGTACAAACGAAGGCTTTGGTTCTGGGTGCACTGGAAACAATATCCCTTTGATTTCTAACCAAAAAACACTATAACACCCAATTAGTTTAGTTTAGTGTTTAATTCTATTTATGTTGTTGTTTAAATTCTACTTTCTGTGCTGCACTTTGCTTACTTTGCTCCTTAATTGATTTGAAAATGAGCTCTTGGCGAACAGTGATTTGGGCCTGTGTGATATTTTCCCTAATGGAGTTCACCATGTTCACTCTCAACTGAAGCCTGTTCTCTTCCCTTCAGCCCAAAGGGAAAACTGACCTGTGAAGTGAACTGTGACCTAGGGACAGAGATTTTTAAACCACACTGCAATGTTTTGTCATAAATATTATAAAACCAAGAAAGCACTCTTCTCCGAAGTATAGTTTATTTATAAGTGCCAATCTCTCTTCTGCAGTGTCCTCTGAACCGGCTGTCAGTGAAAAGGCCGTCTCTCTAGGAGACTAGCAGACTTAAGCCATCAATAAAACTGCCTGTTCTTTGGTCCAATCAATAGCCATTTTGAATGCTGATGCTGTTTAAGGATAAACGGTACTGTTTTTAATGGGAACCCAATGATGGATTCTCAAGGAAAGGTTTATAACTATACTCAAGAGGCATGAAGCACCGTTTCTTATAATTAATACACTGCCTGGCCAAAAAAAAAGTCGCCATTGCACCCGTCATGCGTAGTGCCCAGTGTACAAGCCTCTGGAGGCAGTGTTATGATCTGGGGTTGCTTCAGTTGGTCAGGTCTAGGCTCAATAACGTTATGCAGCAATAACATGAAGTCAGCCGAGTACCTGAATGTACTGAGTGACCACGTTATCCCATCAATGGGCATATTCCAGACGACAATACCAAGATTCATCGGGCTCAAATTGTGAAAGAGTGGTTCAGGGAGCATGAGGAATCATTTTCACACATGAATTGGCCACCAGAGTCCTGACCTTAACCCCATTGAAAGTCTTTGGGATGTGCTGGAAAAGACTTTTACGGAGTGGTTCGACTCCCTTCGTCAATACAAGATCCCGGCCAAAAATGAATGCAACTCTGGACGGAAATAAATGTTGTGACGTTGCATAAGGTTGTCGAAGCATTGCCACGACGAATGTGTGCCGTAATCAAAGCTAAAGGCTCCAACGAAATATTAGCGTGTGCGACTTTTTTTTTGGCCAGGCAGTGTAGTAGAGGAATGTATTATTTGAATTATGCAGAACAGGACTCAGAATTTGCCCTGTGGCTTTGCATAAATATCTTAATTGTTTCCTTATTCTGGCATTTTGGGTAACTGTCCCCCAACGGCCGCTAAATGAGATGTGAAGTCAGCCAGGCTTCCGGGTTTGTTTTTTTCATCCCGTGTGTTTCTCCCCAGATCAGATCTCCACTGCTGAAAATTGCACAGGCACATTAGTAGTATCTGCTGAGTATCTTCTGAGGGTCTTTGGCTGTTCAGAAGCAGAAGCAGATGTGAAAAGGTTTGGGCATTGTGCAGTACTCCTGAAAAAACATGCAGGAAATCTGACGGACCCCCCCCCACCCCATGCTTCCTCAAAGGCCGTCTTCTATCATACCGCTGAAAATAAACCGTGGAAAGAACTGCCCTGACGCCATCAGCAAAGTCTTGACCCACTTTCCAGACCAACGTCTGCCGCCCGCACCTGCTCTTTTTCCTCGCTCGCCAAACTGTGAGGCCATTTTCACCATCGTTGTTAAAGTGACATGCAAGCTAATATACCTGGGTGGAAGGGTTGTCTCTTACTTCCGAAGTGCCAATACGCCTGCGCTTGATCAGTACTGCTTTGATATTTACATGTATGTTGGTGCTCGTGGGGGTTGAGATTGACATAAAGAACAGAGGCAGGTGCTGGAGCCTTACACTGGGAACATGAAGCTTCCAGGCGTCTTCCCACAGCCAGGCTCTGAGGTTTGGGTCCCGTGGCCAGTTGACTCTGTCACACACCCACACCCTCCTCTTCCAGCTCTGCAGCTTGTCCTCACATGACCCCAGCAGGAACACCCTAGCGCTGCAGGGACCGGCCTCTGCGAGCCGGGCCTGACACGACGACGCTCACGAAAGGTTGGATGATGCTGTGGATGATGCTGTTCACTGCCAATTTACCTGCTCCAGCAGGTCTCCAGTGTGTCTATGGACAGTATCCATTCTGCACTGTGTGTTGTAGTGTAGTTTCAGTGAGTTAGCTGGATAACAGTTAGACAAATGAGTGAGTTAGCTGGATAACCACACTGAGTGAAACCCAGAACCCTCCCAGATCTGGAACGTGGACTGAAGTAAAAAGAGCTCTTCCGGATTTTACTTAGTGCAGCTGTCCGGCTAACTCAGTAATCCTGCTTTGTTAAATGTCCTCCAGGATGGAAGGATAAAGCTTTCCCCCTAGCAGAAGAGCCAGTGGAAAGGAGGAGAAGAGGAGGAGGATAGCTGGATGTGAGAGGAGAGATGTCACGATCGAAACCCTCCCACGTTACAATAACCGGGAGGTATAAGAATAGTCTAACATGTTGATGAGCACTTTTACAGGAAGCCCCAAATTAGGCATCAATAACCACAGAGCCAAATATGTGGCGACGCAAAGATTTAATTATAACACAAAAGAGGGAACGCGACCAAAAGAAACGGCAGCCGCAACAGACACAATATAGGCCGCAACAGATGCAATATAGGCGCATACGAGATAAGAGTGCAGAAGCTGACTCACCTTAACTTTAAGTCGTTTTAAAGATATTTATAACTCGTACCCGGAAAGTGAAAATGGGCAAAAAAAAAAGCTAAACAAAGTCTTCCGCAGGCTTTCTATGCTACACTGAACTATACCTCTCGAACAAAAATAAACAAAAGAACATTGGGTATTATACAAGGTTGTACTTCCTTTTCAATGGCCAAAGTTGCTGCTGCAGAAGACTGCGAATCCCATAAATCAAGGTGCGCCCGGAGCTCGTAGGCGGCGCAGGTTATAGGCTCCTGGAAATCCGCAGCAGGTGTCCGCTATTCCCAATCAGGAAGAGCCGAAGAGAAAACGGGGTCGGCATACCACGGAAAACAAAGGGCCGCTGAGAGACATGACGGGAGAGGAGGAGACGTGTGCATCTTCATCAGTGCGCTACATGAGGAAGATGCCGTGTTAGAACTGGTGGCGAGCATAGTTTAGAACATAGGTGATGGATCCATCACCCTCCATTGCTCCCAGAAGGTGTATCACTGTGGAATATGTCCAAGAGATATTTCTCACCATAAAGCCTCAGCTCAGTAATGCCTCAGGTTTCCCCTGATTGGCGACTAAAGTGTTGCTTATCTTTTTTCCAAGCAAAGACTATAATCTCGCATGCAAATTCTCCAACAATCAAATAGCTTGCTCTGCGCTGTGTTGTTTTCTCAAGCCGTTAAGATAAGTAGCAGTGCTGAGAATAGGCCCTCCTTGTGTTGGAAAGTCGATAGTCACGGAGAAGAGAGCTTGAGAACCTTTGGCGCGCTCTGTTTGTGGCTGAATTAGGTGGGCATAGACTGGGCAAAAGGCCGAATGATGCACACTGCAGTGAAATAAACAATAGATTCTTCTGGAAACTTTCTGTCGGGAGAGAAAATCACAGCCTAGCGCTCGCACCGCCTATCTGGGCAACGTCCCTGAATATCTTCTGCTGCGTCTACCTGGCCGTGATCCATTTTCTCACATCTTGCCTTCACAATGTATTCTCTAACAATATGCTCATATTTTACTGGAACTATTTCTGCTGTGTTTTTTGGATCACGTATTACATTACATTCATTTAGCAGACTCTTTTATCCAAAGCGACATACAATAAGTGCATACAGAAACGTCATCGAAGTCACTACAGAACAGATAAGACGAAGCACATCCTTCCCATAACGTAGCAGCTATCCCTAGTAATGAACGTTGAATGTAGTTCACAGTAAGCTGTGGGTAAATCGGCTATACTACACCTATTCTAAATACTATTATAAACTATAACAAAAAGAGAACACAGGGAACTAGTACCATGAGGTCCTAGATTAGAATATCAGTCAAGGTGGAGTCTGAAGAGGTGTGTCTTCAGGCCACGACGGAATGCAGGCAGGGTTAGAGTAGAATATTAACACATATATGAACGTATATGTTCAAATATATATTGTGTATTAAAATATAGTGAGATATGCTCTAAGTAAAGGCTGATGAATGTACGCATGTTCTCCACTTCTGTACGTCACCCTGGATAAGGGCGCCTGTAATGTAAGTGCTAAGTGATCGTAATGTAATGGATTTGTTTATCAGCTCTTACTTCCCGTGTTAACTGTAAGTAGCCCAGGATAAGGGCACTTTAATAGGTAATAATGTGTAAGTAAATATCTGCCAGCGCCTTTGTTTAAAACCCTGCTCATTCATCGCGCCAGTGGCGCCGTTTTGTAATGATAACCTCTGCCACCATTAAAGGCTGCGGTTGTTATTGGGCTACGCTCGTTTAACTGTGATCGTTTTGAGTTCAGCCTGTCGGTATGGAAATGTTTGATGATTGTTAGTGATAAACAGATGGCTGTACAGAAGGCCGCAGGGAGAAAGTTTCTTTAAGGGTAATTTCAGACTGTGCAGCTGCTACTGCTTTGCTGTAGGAAGAATACCTTACATCATGCCGTATTGTGATAATGCACTATCGCTGGAGACAGATGTTAATTAATACATATTTAATGATGGTGGCAAATGTCTCTTTTTTTTTTTTTTTTCTCCACAGGCTTCAACACCCATACATTTTGTTCTCCAGCAGAGATTCACATTGAATTGTCCATTGGGCTTTTTTTTGGGGGTGGTGTGTGTGTGCGTGTGTGCGTGTGTGTGTGCGTGTGTGCGTGCGTGCGTGCGTGCGTGCGTGGGGGGGTGTTGTGTTATTTTGTGGCAATACTGGATGATCTCCATTTTCTCTGCAGTAACGCAGGTTGTGCTCTGCTGCGGCTCCGGTTGTGTTTCTCTCTCACCACTTCATAAACAGAGGGCAGTACACACCTCCCTTGCAGTCCAGTGCTGTACCATGTGACCTTTCATTTGTGGAGAGTGACTGTCACTGGACTCATTAGCGATGATTTTTTTTTTCCCCCCCTCCGCTGGTGTTATTTTAAATTCTTTTGATGCACCGCAGTCATTAAAAATTTCAGGCGAGAGAAGGCTCCACCGTGCCCCTGGAGGTTGCCGTGAGAGACGAAGGCAGAGCAACGCCTTATTTTAAAATGTTGTTTTCTAAACGACAGAACGGTTTGATAAAGTAGCCTCACGGCCAGGTGATAGGTGTAATGATTGGCTTCTTTATGAAGTAGCAGTGGTTTGTTCAAATGAATCCTGTTTAATGTCGAGAGGACTCCACATCGAGTGAATGTCTTCAGAATGGATCAGAAAGCGATTTCTTTCCTGCAGTTGTTAACAGTCGCCCTATAGTTGTCTTTAGTACCCTGAATATCATTGGGCTTTTCTGAGCAGTATTGATGAAGAGTGAAAGGGTTTGAAAGCAGAAATCCTGAATGAATTCCAGCTTTTCCCACTGAACAACACCTCCTTGTTTGGAAGAACTCCATTGCACATTCCTGCGGTATTCCCAGATCGAGCTTATACAATACTGGAGAATCTTCTTTTTTGATCCCTAAAGATAGTGCCCCTCACGCTGTCCCTCGCCTCTGATGTCAATCATTCCTGAAATGCTTTTCGCAGTGTTTTCCCACAAACACACACGCACACGTGCGCGTCCCTCACTGTGGTAATTGTGTTCATTTTGAAGGTGGTTTTGTGGTAACTTGGGTTCCTCAGAGATGTGGTCTGACAGCAGCAGTCTTTATATCCGCAGGTATCTTCTAGATGGGGAGAAGCTGCCCATGCAGAGATCAGTTTACAAGCTATACTTGGCAGCAGTTAAAGCTTCATGGTGGATTTTGAGTCTGTCGGTCTGTCCATGAAGTCAGGGCTTGCTCCTCTTAGGGGGAAAAATTAATCCAGATAATTATGAGAGTAGATTTAACTGGGTGTTGAATCTGATAGAACTGTCTTTTGATTGCATTGCTACCATGTTTGTTGTAAAGTTGAGATTGTTTTCAGAAAAAAAGTTTTGGGTTTGATCTTGTTCAGTGATATTGTCCATGTTACCAGCTGGGGAAAGATTGAGAAGAAATACAACACACACACACACACACACACACACACACACACACACACACACACACACACACACACACACACACACACACACACACACACACACACACACACACACACACACACACACACACACACACACACACACACACACACACACACACACACACACACACACACACACACACACACACACACACACACACACACACACACACACTACAATCAACTTAAATAATAATAGGACAATAAGAAAAAAAAAAAAGGAATTTATTAATGAAGTTCAGACCTCTAATAATGGGGGGGGGGGGGGGGGGTTAAATTATTGGTTTGTTAATTAGACCAAGATATAGATTCTCTTCAGTTGCATGTGGCCACAGACTGACCTGTGCCCCACCTCCCACGCTGTACTGTAGTTATTTTGGTAATTGATTTTCTTTGCTTTGCTCTCTACTGACTGACAGTAGGTACATGCTTATTTCCCCAGATCTAATGGCTGTGATCATTAGTGACACAGATCTTACTCCAGCCTTGTTATGGTAACAGAAAGCCTTCCCGGACGCTTGTCTCCTAGTCAGGATGGACGTATCCTGTTGGGAGCTGCTCAGTAAACAGAAAAGTTTGCTCAGCATACCTTAGCTCTGGCCAAAACGCCATGCATGTCCCCACCCCCTAATTTGCCTCCTCTATTCGAACCCATCACAATACTCATCTAAACCACCTTTGGGAAAGGATTATTCTGATTGGACAGTCTAGTTCGGTGCCTGAACTACAAAAAACCTTCTTCGCGGGGCCCTGCGTAACACTTGGCCCAAATAAAGAGAAGGCTACAGTGATGTACTCCAGCTGAAGGCTGTCTGGTCAGTGTGGGAACAGTGACACCATGACGGGGCATGTCTGCGGTCTGCCCAGCCACCCTCCCGTACCGTGTGGGGTTGTGCGCGTTTGATACGAGTGTGCGTGTGTGTGTGTGTGTGTGTGTGTGTGTGTGTGTGTGTGTGTGTGTGTGCGCGCGTGTGCGCGTGTGCGCGTGTGCGTGCGTGCGTGCGTGCGTGCGTGCGTGCGTGCGTGCGTGCGTGCGTGCGTGCGCGTGTGTGCGTGTGTGCGTGCGTGTGTGTATTGTGTGTGTGCGTGCGTGTGTGCGTGTGCGTGTGCACGTGCACTCAGGGCCAGGCCCTGTTATCTAGAAGCACACTCTCGCTGCGCCTGCACCGGTCCTGACCCTTCCATGGAGTGACTCATTTTCCATTCACAGTAGCAGTAGCTCTGTGGGACTTTAATCCTGCAGTTGTTTGGATTTGTGCCCGGAGCTCTGTTCACCCTACTGTACCGAATCTCCTGTAAGGGCCTGTAAGTGTAGTGTACATGGCAGGTGAACAGCTGGTAGGACCTTTAGACATTATGTGTTATATATTGTGCTCTCAGGCAAGTTATTGTTGTGTTTTCAAAGAGAATGAGTTCTCTTCTCTGGGTATAAAACAGAACAAAATTATATTTTCTTCCCCCTCAACACTTGAATGTAGTTTTTTTTTGTTCACAGTATTAATGCAAAAATAAAAAAATTTTGTTCCTTCAAAAGAGTCCCTCAGAGCCGCAAGCACTGCATTGCGCTGTTGCAATTTTAGTGTTTCTTATGCTCTTTGGACAGATAAACTGGCTTGGTGGATAGTTATCTATGAAATATGTGCTGCAAGCCTCAGCATAGCCTGGGGAGAATGAAACCCACAAACACCACGCCCCCGGTCACACGTCCAGCACATTGCGTGATGTGGGCCCACGCAGCTATCCGCCCACTCCTGATAAGGCGCCGGGGGGAATTCCACTGCCTTTAGCCTACACAACATCTTCCTGGTCTGTCTCTCACTTGCTTCAGTTAAATCTCTTTCAAATGGCCGCTTCGGTACAGGAACAAAAAAGCCACATATTGTTAAATGGCAGCTTGACCTGTAACAGACAGGAAGTGATACAAATATCTCTGCCCCTCATTACGCCTTCTCCCTCTGGTTCTTCTTTTCAGTCTTTCTCTGTTCCTCTCTCTCCCCTCTGTCTCCTCCCTCTTACATACACACACACACACACACACACACACACCAGCATTGTGCTGTGGTAACCATAGATGTTGTTTTTCAGCAGTGGCATTTTCATTTGCATATATCAGGTACAGTGGATGGAGGGCTGCTGTCCATGCAGGGAGGTTTCACAACTGCACTTGGCATGTGGGAACTTGAGTTTTTTTGGCTGTACAGGTGCCACATTGGTCTCATTATTCTTTCTTTGGCTTATCCGTGGAATTTTCCTATTTGTAACCAGATATAACTGTTATTGCATGCTCCAGGTTCCAGGGTTCCTTGGATTACCGTGACATTAGCTCCTTCCAATTTAATTTCTCACGAAATAAAATCGCTACAAAGCCAGTCTGGAAACTCTGAACAACATGCTGTGTAAAGTGGGTCTCTGTTCCTGCCCACACAGCCATGTATTTGATGTAAAAATAAATGTTTTATATGGATGGAAATCTTTTCCCTCATCTTGGAGGCGTCCTTAAGTTTGACTGCGACAGCAGTGCTTCACACCCAGCTGCCCAAATGGGAATGTGTGGTTTCGTCAGGCTCATTCAGATACATTATGTTTTATCTGACTTGATGTAAATTTGTTTACCATCTAATGGTGACTACAAGACAACGCCGTCGTCGCCAATTATGTGTGTCTGTGTTTGTGAAACAAAACGTTTCCTTTGTGTTTTTGTGTGCACATGTGGAGGATGTGGAGCCTACCAGAGGAGGATGGGTTCCCCCCTTGAGTCTGGTTCCTCCCAAGGTTTATTCCTAGTTACACCAGGGAGTTTTTCCTTGCCACTGTTGCCTTTGGCTTGCTCTTGTAGGGGTTTAGGCTGGGTTTTTCTGTGAAGCGCATCGTGTCAACTAGTTGTGAAATGCGCTATATAAATAAATATTGATTTGATTTGACATGTAGTGGATCTATCATGATGTAGTGGATGGGCAGCTCTTATAAAAATATAATATGATGAAAATATATTTGAATTAAATACAATCTATTGCAGTATTTTCCATTTCCATATGGATGATTATTGAATTTGTTCTCAGAATATTAATAACCTGATCCAGTGCAACCGTGTAAAATCTTTCCTTACAGTGAACCAACAAAACAGACATAGGTCTGGTTCTCATTTTAGTGATGTGCCCTCTGTCAAAAACTGAAATCTGGCCACGACCTGCTTATCTCTAAATGTCTAACCTGTCCAAATGGCCCAAATTTTGTACTGCGTCAGGTTTCACATGGACTTCTGGCAATAACCAGGTGCCACTTCTAAGCGATGTTCCAGCAAGAGAGCTACCATGGCGACAAGCAAGATGTGAGCTGCAAAGCAGAAAAACACCTTGGTCAGGATCCTATTGAGCTTTAGCCCATTTATTTGATCCAGAGACTTGCTGCCATGAAAAAATTCAGCCAAATGATAAAAACAGCTGAGTGGTCAGGAGAATGTGAGGATTTTGTGTCTCCTAGAGTTAAGTTCTCCATGCAAGGTAGCTGCAAGAATATGACAAGCTTGTTAATTCTTATGGTAATAATTATAGTGCTAGTCCTAATTATGGCACCTATCCCTACCTGTGCTTGGTAACGTGTGTGTTCTGTCCGCTCCAGCAGTAACTACCCATATTGTGCGTAATATACTGTACACTCAGAGTGTATTCGTGATTTTTAAGCAGACGCAAGCTCCGGGCATTAGAGGATGTATATTTGGCCTGTGACTGCACCTCACCGAACCCTACACGCATTTTAGGACAGTTAAGAGCCGAATCATATAACATTGATTACAAAGCTAGCATGCGCCACTGAGGTCATAGGGGCTTGTGTATAGTGGTCTCTGTTTTAGGACAGTCCCTGTGCTGCCTGTGGTCTCTCTTCTCTTAAGAGCTGAAAGCAGTTCACTGCTCCCCCCCCTCCCCTCAGATCTGTGGTAGATTTACGTTTCCTTCCTAGGTATAGAAACCAGGACCCAGCCCTGTTAGTCCTTCTGTAACCCTTGTCAGGTGAGACGTTGGTTGTGCAGCCACCTCTGGCCTATGAATGATAAGCGTCATCCCGAAGGGTTGAGTTTCCCGCGTCTCTCTCTCCTCATTCTGCCTAGCCGTGCTCTCTGGCGCGGCAACAGCGGTGTCCCTCTAACCTCTGGTACGCGTGCGTTACAGGGGCGCGTTCTCGGAGGTCGTCCTGGCCGAGGAGAAGAGGACCCGGCGGCTGGTGGCCATCAAGTGCATCCCCAAGAAAGCTCTGGAAGGAAAGGGGAACAGCATTGAGAATGAGATCGCCGTCCTGCACAAGTGAGTGTGACCGCGCTCGCGCGCAATCGCGCCTGCGTGTACACGCACACGCACACGCTTACCCTCACCCGCCCACCCCCAACTCTCTTGCTCTCTTTCTGTCTCACTCTTTTCACTCACTCTCTTGCTCACTCTCACTGTCACACACAATCACACATACTGTACACGCATGCGCTCGCGCACAATACGAGCCCGCCGAAAACACAGGAGGACAAAGTTTCTTCCATCTCGCTTCCTCCTTCTGCACATGGAAGAGTTTGGCGATTTTAAAGAAAAAATAATAACCGCAATTATCATAATGATAGGGTCTTTATCTTTTGTTAAAGTCTCTGGAATTATGTACCGGAAATGTCAGAACCAAAGGAGCCATTTCTATTTTTAGTGTCCCTGTTGCCAGGGTTACGGCAGACACAGAGGCCGAGCCGTACGGCGGTGTGCTGGAGGAACAGGGAGAGACAGTCGAGCTTCCCTTCTAGGCTCCCCGGAGGTTCGGCGCACACGCACGCATGACCAAAAATGCCTTTACCCTCTTGCCCCAAAACTGCAGCCTGCTCAGGGTGCGATTGCTTCTGCCTTCTAATGAGCCCTGGAAGTTTCAGCACTTTTGTGCAAACATTGTGCAGCTTAATCTATAATGAAGACAGTTTTTTTATTTATTTTTTTAAAAGAGAAACTCTGCTTTCGCCCTCCTCTATAAATACCCTGGCAGCTCAGAGGAAATGAGAGGGGGGTTGGTAAGGAGAGGAGCAGGAGCCACTTAATGAGATTTCCCTTCGCTTTTTTGTCTCTTAATTAATGTACACGCCAGCTGCTAAAGTGCATCATGGCCATGCATTGGGAACAGCCCCCTGGAACATTTGTGCCTAGTCACGCTGGTTACATCACACTGTTGGTGGTTAGTATCAGTTTGCCAAAATGTGTTTTGGGGCCCTGTGAATTTGTGTGCGTCCGTCCGTTCGTCATTGGTCCCTGTGCGCAGCCAATAGCCAGCGTTGTCTGGAGCTTGTCATTTGCCCCCCCGCTCATTCTGTCATTCTGTCGTGTCAGTCAAATACACTTTAGCACGGGCGTTATTGAATTTAAAAGCTTTCAATCTTGTGGAACAGAATTTATCAGTTGTGCTGAAAATGACAGGCCCTCTGCCAGTGATAACCTAATGCACTGTTATCACCCAAGAGAACTGCGAGACACTGACACGCGCAGTACCCCACCGCTCTTTCCTTTCTGTGTGAAAACACCCTCTCTTGTCTTTCCTTCCTCTTTCTCACTTTCTTGTCTTTCTCTCCTTATATTTTCCCCTTCTCACTCTTGTCTCTACTACTTTCCTTTCTCACTCTTTTCTCACCTGCTCTCTCTCTCTCTCTCTCTCTCTCTCTCTCTCTCTCTCTCTCTCTCTCTCTCTATCTCTGTGTGTGCGTGTGCGTGTGAGAATATCCTCTATCCTGGATGAAAATGGCTGAGACATCAAATTTGCGCTCTGCAAGCTCGGTGCCTTTCTGCTTCCCTCTTGATCGATAGCACAGTATGTGATTAAAGTGGAGTAAGAGCCGTGTGTTTGGCAGGGCTCTCTTGTCCATTGTCACTTATGTACTTATTGCCTGCCTCTGGGGCCTCCCAGAGAACCAGTTAGCCAGCGCGCAGGAGCTGTTAAAGCAGCCCTCGCAGTCAACAGCTCTCTCCATCACCAGCCAGGAAAGGAAGGGCCTGCCCAAAGGTGTGAAGTCCTTCACTTACGGGAATAATTCAGTCTTCTGTGCGTAGTTCCCTTCACTACACATTCCCCTGTTTGGCCGGGATGGCCTTAAAGCAGCAGATTTATTCTTACTAATGTTACATATTCCAGATTTATCATTTATAATCTGCTGTCCTCTAATCATCTATCCTAGAATTAATCTATTTATTTAAAAAAATGTATCCATGGGCTCTGTATAGCTCTGATGAAATGGTGTTTCATTATAATTGAATACTAAGATCTGAGGCTCTCTGGATCACTTGTTTTTTAAATTATTTTAAATAATTTATTTTAGACAATGTTTTTTATTACATTTTTCTTTCTATTTCCTGATTTGGAATCAGCAGTTGTGCCTGTGGGTTTGGTTCTGTGCCGCCCACACCCCAGGAGCACTGCAGCTGAAACATGTGCCTTTCTCCTATTTACTCACCTGTGAGCCAGTGGCCATTTTCTACCATACAGAGCCGTGTCTCTCACTCACAACATTGCTCTGTTCATGAACACGAGGTAACATGAGACTAAACATTGTTCAAGCATGATCATTTACGCGGCACAAATGCCCTCATCCAGGGCGACTTGCATTGATTGCATGTTACAGAGAATCCATTTACCCAGCTGGATATTCTACTGAACATTTTCAGCTCGATTACCTAGTTCAAAGATGATTGAAACCTGTAACCTTCTGGTTGTAACTCCACCTCCAGCTTTACTATTTTTTTGAGTTGTAGTTTGTGAAAGTAATGTGTGCGTCAAGCCCTCCCACATGCTGCCCCCCCCCCCCCTCCCCCAGCTCATAAATTGGGGCATTTGGGAAGTTCCCACCAGACCAACCTTCCTGCGTGACACTGCAGAATTGAGGTTGTTACAGCACATGCCCCACCTTCTGTCCTTTTATTACTAAAATAGATATTTCTGTCTTTGTGACAGAATGTCTCAGATTTGTAGCAGCATTTCTAATGTATGTAACTTATAATCTGCCAAATTTTGATTGGCTAGTTTTCTTGATCAGCTAGTTTGCCTTTCATGAACATTGTGCCCTTCCCCTTTTCATCTATGGAATTAATTCTAATGAATTATCCCATTTCAAGTACTGCAATACAAATGCGTGGTTTTTTGACAGTCCCAAATCTGTTAGCTCAGTGTGCGCAAATTGAGAATTTTATCTTCAGCTACCACGATTAAATGCAGCTTTTGATAATAGGTGCGTGCATTTTGTTTAAACACAACTAAAGAAATGTGGATGGTTGAAGGTGATATGACTAACTGATGTGAGTGACTGACCTGTGCATGGCAATGCTGACATCTTGTGGTGGGTCAGTGTGGTGCAATGCGATTCACTCACTTGTGTGCCACTCAATTGTAAGACCATATTTAATAAAGATAAATGCTTTACGTATTTGCAGAAAAAAGGCAAATACTTTAAGTACTTTCAGAAACTGGGAAATAAGTATTTCAGAGTTGCTTTGTAGCTATTTTATATTGTGACAAAATAAATTAGAAGGAGCTAATGTCATGGTAATCCAAGGAATCCTGGAACCATTGACTTGTCCTCCACTGTAACTAGACAAGAAAGATTGTTTCCTTGATTCAATTTACTGAGAGAGACTTGGGAGCCTTCACTGTCTGTTCTCAAAATAAGCAGGTATAGGTCCTGCTTGGTGCTTTTTGAAGATGCTTTGACGTCATGCAGGGATTGTCAGCAGAAACCTCTCCACCCACATAAGCCCCAAGAGGTGCCCTGTTTGGAACCATTGACCTTTAACATGCCCATAACACAGAGGTCGGAACCGGATGCGTCTGAGCAGCTGGTTATGCTTTAGGGTGCTGGTACCGGTGTCATGTTTGCCTGTGGTCACTCCATCAGTTTCACCTCTCGCTTTAGTTGCAGTAAGACTGAAGTTTCACACCGTCGCTTAGTCTGGGCACATGAGTCATGCAGCTGCCTGGCCTTGTGTGGCATTATGTAGTGCCTCATTCATTCTAGTAGAGAACAGAGTTAATCATGGTGTGTGTGTGTGTGTGTGTGTGTGTGGGGTGGGGGGGGGGGGTTATGCGGCTCCGTATTTCGTGACGTCTGCGGAGCCCCTTTGAGACGACGGCCAAGCGAATGCGTGCACGTTTCCGCGGTCGGGGACAAACGGCTGCCGTCAAGGCTGCGGGCGGCTCACAGGTGCATTGGATTCCTCGGTCCGCCGATAAAGGCTCGCCACGTTACATAATTCACTCCAACCCTCCTGCAGCATAGAATTCCAGACCAACATGATGTGTTGGGTATTGTAGGGTACTTGAAGTAAATTGAGCCTAGGACGTTATATTATGCATTTATGTGCTCATAAAAATAGTCCGCCACGGTAAATGTACAGTAATGGCAAAATAAACAATCCAGGCAAAATTTATGTAGAATAATGTGTGACGAAACACTAAAGCCAACGGCTCTCTCCCTCAGGGTGTGATAACTCCGCAGCCTCCTTAAGGTAGAGTTCAGCATTAAGGCACTCAGTCTAACCATAAAATTCTATTGGGTTCGGTTATGGCTCGTTACAGAGCAGGAGAGGGAGGATTGTGACGTGCTAACGTGCCCCGGGGAGTCTGCGCTCTCTCTCTTTCACGGTCCTCAAAGAGAGCGTGTTCTGACCTCTCCCTCGGCCGTAGCTTCGCAGTGACAGGTCTCCGGGATCATCCGAGGTGGCAGTCTGTGAATCGTCCCCCGCAGCTGTATGGAAACTCAAGCTCCTTCCGTACAAGAGAAACAAATCTGTTTTGTTTGCAACGGAGTAAGTCAGCCAGAATCAAAGGATTGCTAAAGGTGATCAGGAGAAACGAGATTTGTTATGAACTATCGCTTTTCTCCTGTGGCCGTACTCTGCGCGAACTCACCCAATTCCGTTTTATCTCTGTCTCTTCCAGATTAAAGCATGCCAACATCGTTTCCCTGGAGGACATTTTCGAGAGCAAATCCCACCTCTACCTCATCATGCAGCTGTGAGTCTTCTCTCCGTTCTCTGCTCTGTCTCTATCAGACGCTGCATTTGTCCCAACACAGCTGTCCCTGCCAGGTTGGATAAATGCGGAAAACTGGATGCGTCTCATCTCAGTACTCAAACTTCACTACATACATTGCATAGGCTATGTGTGGAACTTGGCGGAGAGCTCTACAGAAGTGATTTTTGGAAAAGTGCAAAGATGAGATTGTGTTATGGATATGAAGGTTTTTTTTTTTTCCCAGGCTCTATAAGATATAATGGGATATTAAATCAGACCATGAAAGAATTTATTTAGGTGTTTGCAATTTTTTAGTCACAGGTAAGTTTGTTTGATTAATGGGAGTCTGAAATAGCCTTGGCTGCATTGCTACTGTGAAGTGCCACAGCCAGATTCAATCATCTTTTATACCGTCTCATGCATAAATGGAGGTGACTGGTTGGGACGCTCACACAGGCCTCCTGAGTTGCTGAGGTACGCTGGATAAAGTGGCGATAAGTTCATAAATTCAGAGGGACAGAAGTGTAAGGCAGTCACAGATGGCTCAGCGTCTGGAGCTGGCTGAGAACAGGTGGCCCGCCACCACATCGCACTTCACTAGAGAAAGGACCAAATATTTTTAGCCACAAAGGCGGAGAAGATATTAAGAATGAGTCTTTGGTCTGCCTGATTGCATAAATACAACCCTCCCAGTCTTACTGAAGGAAAGGACGACGCCGCTCGAATGTACTGTACGGACAAAGGTGTCAAGTGGCTGTTCAGTCTTACTGCCCCATCATTGTTCCTTAACTTTGGTGTACAAGCTACCTCGGTGTAAGCGAGGATTACATTCTTACAGATATTGTTGTATAGCTATAGATTTTGTACCAGGTCCTAAGAGGCCTTAAATAAATAAAAAAGTACTAGTAAAATTTAACATTTGCCTAAATTAGCAATTCAAGTTTGAGGACAAATATGTTAGATTGACTGCCCTTCTTGAAATTAAAGTAACAAACCTTACAGATTACTTAAAGTAGTAATTCATAGCTGTTTAGATTCAGAAGACTATTGTTTGGACAACTCATTTTCCCTTCTGCCTTGAACAAACAGTGCGGCAGCCTGCTGTAAGTTTGAGAGCTAGCCCGAACGAGCGTCTTACTGCACTGAGACGGCGCGAGGAAGCCATTCCCATCAGAGCAAACAAACACACGCGGTGCGTAGGTTGGCAGGAGCAGACGGTGTCCTGCGAGGCCTGGCTGGTAAGGCCGTCTGCATATGAAAGAAAAGTCCATTAGTCAGGCAGGCTTTAGCATCTCTTGCTCTTAATTAGGCCTTTTTCTGAAGGGGGCTGTTCGTCTTCAGAGTGGAGATGTCAGAAGTCTAGTACTTCTGTCAGGAGTGTCGTCAGTTTACTTTCCTCCATTTTTAACAGGCACATCCACACAATATCTCTCCAATATTTTTATACTCTATCACTCAATGCCTGTCTCTCACATACATTCCCTCCTCTCCAGTCTTTTGTTACAGATTGACGTACATAAATTATCCTTTAATATTCTGTTCATTTGTGGAAACTCACTGTATGTTTAATAGTATCCACTTGACTTTTTAAAAGAAATAAAGAGAGACCTTATACGTTTAAAAGCATGCGTAGGCTGCATTTAACAAAGTTTGCATGTGCAAGTTGTAATTACTATTTAAATGTTTGCTTTCATTTTGTGCACAATCACAGATTGATATAGTGCTAGAAACTTTTAGGTAATTTCTCAGCTCTCATACGTATGACCGGTCACTCAGAGGATGACAAAAAATGTATACGTATGACCGGTCTTGGATGACAAAAACATGTTGCAGTGAAAATATTTTTTTAAATATTATTAATTTTATTTTTATTGAATGTCCCTTGTAGTGTAGGTTTCAGCATAGTACAATATATGCTTCTTGAGATTAAGGCCGGAAACTCATGTCCCCTACTGGGGACAAAAAAAACACATTTCCAGGTCTTAGCAGGATATAGGCTGCCAGCCATTGTCGGTTAATGACGTGGCCCAGCCACGAAGCTTGTTTTGTTTGTTTTTTTTATCACACATTAGAACAAATTGTTATTTGAAAATTGTACATGTGAAATGTTCTTTTTTTAACTAATTCACATTTAGTGCCAATAAGTTACCTACATGAGTTTGAAAAGAATCAATGGAATTTTATTCAGATGTGAAGTATGAGTCAGAGAATACTGCATTTGTAGATGTTGGAACCCTCTCTCTCTCTCTCTCTCTCTCTCTCTCCCACTCCCACGCTGTTTCTTTCTTTTTCTCTCTCCCTCGTTCCTACCTCGTTCTCCTTTGCGCAGGAGGGGGTAGGGGGACTATTAATGCCCACAGTGCCTTTCCATTAGGATGTCTCCAAACCTGCTTGCCATCTGAGCTGTGCTGAGCGCCAGCAAAGTGTAGAGAACACGCAGGCTTAAAACGAGTTAGTCATGGTGTAGGCAGGTGACTGGATGTGCTGTACCCCTGAGCTCACTGTTAAATGGACCAAACTGTCACAGCTTGAAAAAAAAAATATTAAAATGGTAAAAGAACTGGTAGATTCCGGCGCTCTTAAGTTATATTTCAGTGTGTGTTTTGCCCTTTTGAAAGTTATCCTTACAAATGTCATGAGACATGCACGTCTGGCAGAAACGTCTGCAGTAGTTTAAGCAGTCATGTGTGACGGAGTTTGTCAGAATGTCATTTCTATTCTTTTTGGGCTCATTTTTAAAACAAAACGTGCAGTTGTGCATGTCTGTTATGACCCACTATTGATTTCTGATAATCCTGTTCAGTGCCTCAGCCCCCTGTCCTCTCCTCACCCTCTGGTTAAATATTAACTTTCACGGAAAACGGTCAGTAAGTTTAATTTGAAGTGTGCAAATTTGACATTAAATGTAGCTTTATATTAATATTTTAGGGCTGGCCGCATGTGTCTTGTGTGAACGTGAACATCCTCATGCCATCTTTTCTGTGAGGTGTTATGTCCTTATTGGGTCCCTGGCACTGAGAAGGGAAGGCTGATATTAAGTGTTACACATCACCTGTTGATCCCTGCTCCCTGATTTACAGACTCTCTCCAGAGAGGTATAGGTGATTGAATCTGATTCACAGACTAGAGGTATAGGTGATTGAATATTATTTACAGACTCTCTAGAGAGGTATAGGTGATTGAATATTATTTACAGACTCTCTCCAGAGAGGTATAGGTGATTGAATCTGATTCACAGACTCTCTAGAGAGGTATAGGTGATTGAATATTATTTACAGACACTCTCTCCAGAGGGGTATACATTTTAACCGAATTTAGAGATGCTCTCTGAAGAGGTACAGGTGATTGAACATGATTTACAGACTCTCTCCAGACGGGTATACATTTTTAATATAATTTACAGACGCTCTCTGAAGTAGTTGTTTGAAGATTATTTACAGACTTTCTCCAGCGGGTCTATATGTTTGAACCTGATTCACAGACCCCCTCCAGCAGGTCTATGTGTTTGAACCTGATTTACAGACCCCCTCCAGCGGGTCTATTGTGTTTGAGCCTGATTCACAGACTCCCTCCAGCAGGTCTATGTGTTTGAACCTCATTTACAGACCCCCCTCCAGCGGGTCTATTGTGTTTGAACGTGGTGTCCTTTTTCTTCTTCAGCGTGTCGGGTGGGGAGCTCTTTGATAGAATCGTGGAGAAGGGCTTCTACACAGAGAAGGATGCCAGCAAACTCATTCAACAGATCCTGGATGCTGTGAAGTACCTCCATGATATGGGCATCGTGCACAGGGACCTGAAGGTGAGCTGGTAGGAGAGGGGCTAAAAGAGGAGTTTGGACAGTCAGAGGGGAGTCAGTTTTGAGGTGACGGGAGGGGTAAATCTAGGAGGTGGCGGAGTACGAGGGATCTGGGTGAGGGATACTAGTGGAGGTGGGGATAGTGAGGGAAATGGAGTAGTTTGACTCAAGCGGTTGAGAATGGTTGCGATTGTGAACCATTGCGTCTCTAAAAGTCTGAAGCTTACCACAATATACACTCCATTGCCAAAAGTATATGCACACCAGCTCATCCAACATCTCATTTGAAAATCATGGGCATTAATATGGAGTTGGTCCCCAGTTGCTGCTATAACAGCCTCCAGTCTCCTGGGAAGGCGTTGATGGGGTTGAGATCAGGGCTCTGTGCAGGCCAGTCAAGTTCTTCCATACCGATCTGGACAAACCATTTCTGTGTGGACCTCTAGAATCGTCTAGAATGTCATTGTATGCTGTAGTGTTAAGATTTGCCTTCTGTGGAACTATGGAGCCAGCCTGAACCATGAAAAACAGCCCCAGACCAAGGGGTGTCCACATACTTTTGGCCATATAGTGTACCTTCTAACAGTGAGAGCAGCTGCCTAGCTGTTCAGTCTGTGTTTAGAACAGTTGAGCTATCTTGTTCCAGTAATATCCCTGACAGACATGTGCGGCCTTAAGAGACTATAGTTGTCTAATGGAATGCAATCTTAACATTGCCGTCACCTGTCTCTGTGGTGCAAGTAAAACCGCTCTGAGGGGAATCTGAGCATGCTCCGATGAAGACATAGCTGAGGCTTTTATTTTTAAAGAATAAACCTTTCAAATGAAGTTGACCTTGATAACAGGCAATTCTCTAATGCGCTTAATTTTCATTTTCTTTTTATAGCCGTTTTTTTCCCTTGCAAGTCGATTCCCTGCAGCTCTGAAAACCTTGACTTTGTTTCTGTCCAGTGCTTTTTTTAAATTTTTTTAATTTTTTCCCCGTTATTATTGGTGTACCGCATACTGTACGAAGCCAGTCTAAATTACCCTCATCACTTTCAGTCCCTAATGGGCTAATTTGTTTACAGGGAGTGTGGTGAAGCGTATACGCATCAATCCTTATTTGGATAGATAATTAAGTCCTCCATGGAGTGCGTGAGAAGGAGGTCTACCTCATCTGAGGTGGACTGCAGACTGTAGTACTGACTCTGGTTTCCAGTAGCACCACGTCCTTGGTACAAAACAGGCTGATGATTGGAACCGCAACTTCTTTCTCTCTACTGTTGCACCTGGAATGGCTCCTATTTGATGCGTCTTATGGATATTCACAATCGGGCGTGATTCTCCGTAGTTTCCCTGATCATGTGCTTTCCTTGTAGCCGGAGAACCTTCTATACTACAGCATGGAGGAAGACTCCAAGATCATGATCAGCGACTTCGGGCTGTCCAAGATCGAGGGGTCAGGCAGTGTGATGTCCACTGCTTGCGGAACTCCTGGATACGTGGGTAGGGAGGCAGGGACATGCATATTAGGCTGTTTATTTGAGTGTACCTTGTTGCCTCACAAATGTGACCAACCCTAATTTGGCACACCTGATTCTACTAATTAGGAGCTCAACAAGATCTCTAGCTGTTGAGTATGGTGTGATTTGTTAGGGTTGGAGTGAAAACCTACAGGACGGTAGATCTCCAGGAACAGGGTTGGGGACCACTGCCTTAAAATATTAGTTTTTGGCCTACTTGAAAATAGCACTGTCAAATTAATGCACAGTGTATGCTTTATGTACAACACCCATGGTGGTTTTGGTTTGAAATTAGTGTAGAACATAATTAATTTCTAGATCCCTTCCCAGTAATTAATCCATAGTGCTTTAAGTACAAGTTAAAATACTGTCAATTGCATGAAAGTGTTAAATGTTTCATTTAACTATACAGTTTATATTAAGAATAATATGCTGCTCAGCTCTGTGTCTGTTTTCATAGGCCTTGTGTCTCTTCCAATACCATAAAGTCAACTGTTATTATTTGAGAATGGGCAGATTTACGCTGCTTTTCTGGTCAGTTGGAAGCGCTCTCATATAAAAGAGATGAATTGGAGAAATGAAAACAGCGCTGAATGGTTGTGTTTGGCAGCTCCTGAGGTCTTGGCTCAGAAACCGTACAGCAAGGCGGTGGACTGCTGGTCCATCGGAGTCATCGCGTACATTCTGTGAGTCTGGAGCACAATTTGTTGCGCGTTCCCACCGCTGTCTGTCTGATCTCTCTCTCTCTCTCTCACTCTCTCACTCTCTCTCCCTCTCTCTGTTTCTCTCTTGCACTTCTCTCCCTGGTGTCCGCTCTCAATTTCTTTCCCACGCACTCTGTAGTGCTGCTGCTTACACGTCACTCTCCAGTTCACTTTCATCCTGTAATTGTATTAATTTCTCTGTGACGGGGATTGTCATTCATCTCGTATTCCGCGGTGGCATAATGCTGTGTTTAACGGGCCTTCCGTGGTGACTGTCACTGCTTGTGTAGGTTAGGATGCTAATCTCCATTCTGTGCATCGTGACTGCCCCCCCACCCCATGGTTACTGTGGTAAGACCTCAAACCTTCCACTGATAACTGGGGCAGTCCAGACTTTATGACTTTGGGGCCCTCAGAGTTTGTGTTGCTCATATAATCTCAATGGCTCTTCTGGAGCCCCTCCTCTGCTCTCTGCTTTGTTTGTGGTGATATAGTTGCTGCCTGTGACCCCTGAAGACATTTAAGTTGTGATCTCCCTCTCCCTCTCCCTCTCTCTCTCTCTCTCTCTCTCTCACAGTTTATGCGGGTACCCTCCATTCTATGATGAAAATGACGCCAAGCTCTTTGAGCAGATCTTGAAAGCAGAGTACGAGTTTGACTCTCCGTACTGGGACGATATCTCAGATTCAGGTACGAAGCTCTCGTCTTTTTCTTGTACGTTGTCACGTCCGCACAGACCTTCTAGGTGCGCGGCAGTGTGAAAGACCAACAGCATGTTTTTTTTGTTTTTTTTATTCTTCTTTGTTAGAAAGACACAAACAAGTGGCTAAAATGTTTAATTGGCTGTGTTTGTCTGAAGATCGTTTATGTCCACTGAGGACTTCTCTGGAGGTCATGGGAATATCCACTAGTGCAGCAAAGTCTCTATGTGCCCGGGTGCAGGAATTACCAATGGGCCCTTAGCCTATTTTTTCCACTGAATGATCAGTGGCAACAATTATAGGAATGACTCTTTTCCCTGTGTGCTAACTTTACTGTCTCTCAAACGGGTAACAATTATGACAAAGGCAGAGGTCCAACAGTCATCCTCCAAAACGTATGGCGTAGTATCGCCATGGATATCTCAGGTTTATCAGGCGTTTTCTCTGAGGATCACCAGCACACGCGCACAGCGCACACACACACACGTGCAGGCAGCGAGAGAGATAGACTGACGTACTTGGGTTACAACTATGGACATCTCTGTCATTTGTCATCATCTTTTATGTACTTTAGATGGATAGTAAGGAGAATACTGTAAATGCTTCGAGAGCTAGCTCTTGAAGGTGATAGCAGAGATGTAGGCTGCAGTGCTGCTATTGGCTCGCTCTGCCTGGTCCTCTTAACATCATCAAAATCCCTGGGAGAAGAGGGCATGAAAAAGGTGTCTAATTTGGGAAGTTTAGCAGTTTCTTTTTCATGGGCACACCACTCTTTCCTTCTCTGTGCACCACTTTCATGCTTAAATATAAAAGCCATTGCTTGTTGTCTCGTCTCTTTTGAGCTTCTCACCTTTTTACCTCAGTTTCATTATATTTAATAGAAGCCATTTCATTTGAATATATTACTGAATTAGAGTAAGTAACCATGAGTGTGAAACATTAGTCAAATTAGCAGTATATAAATCTGCATTAAACCCAGTGATTTTTCCGGACAATAATCACCAACAAAGTTATCTTTAAAAAATGTATGAGAAACACAGGGGCCATTCTCAGGCCGGGGGCCCCAATTGCGGCCCTCCCCTCTGCAGGCCCGGGTGCGACTGCACTGCCAGCGCTGTCTTAATCTGACAGACACATTGATGATTTGGCAGGGCCTCCAAGCTGGGCTGCAACAGATGAGCTGTTCCCCCCTCGTTGCTCTGCCAATGGGGAACAGCTCATCTGTTGCAGCACAGCCTGGAGGCCCTGCCAAACCATCAGTGTGTCTGTCAGATTAAGATACAGCGTTGCATCTTGTAAACATAATCAGAGCCCAGGGATGGTGCTAAACAGAATCCTGGAACAGTGTGAAATGGGGCCAGAGGAGTTTGCTCTTGTGTCTCTGGCCCCAGCCCGGGGCCTGTGAGTGTTCTGGCTGGCAGTTCTGACATTTGGATGGTTGTTTGCTGCATTTGTAGATATTAAACCTAACTTGACACTTTGAAATGACGGTAAATATTTGTAAATCATCACTGTGGGAGCTGAAGGGTTTAAATTTGTGGACTGTGACCGTTTGCTTTGTCTGCAGCCAAAGACTTCATTGTTCATCTTATGGAGAAAGACCCCAGGAAGCGTATTACGTGTGACCAGGCTCTGCAGCACCCCTGGTATGCCTTGTTATTAAAACACTTATTTAATATACTCGCTTAGATCACGTGTCTCTAGCCCTGCTCCTATCATCCAGTTTGGTGTGTATATATTGGTGCGTATATCACTTGTTTCTGAAGGATTAGAGCCACCTGTTAGCCACTCATAATTCATGCTCTTGCTCAATAGAACTTGGTTTTGGTTAACATCTCAAATCACTTATTAGTTTAAGCATAGAAACAAATTAGTGAAGAGGTAATCTGGGAAGCAGCTTAGATTCCAACAAGCTGGAGGAAAACGGCAGCGCCTGATCCTCACAGGCTGCGGCTGTCGCTCAAACGCCGGCTTTCACAGGCAGCAGTGGCAAGGTGTAGCAGTATGTGTTCAGCTCCTCGGGTTGCTGGGGGGCTTGTGGGTAGAACTCCTCTCCAGGTGTCCAGCCTTATCTGACCCCACGTTCTCCTACAGGATTGCTGGGGACACTGCCCTGGACAAGAACATCCACGAATCGGTCAGCGCTCAGATAAAAAAGAACTTTGCCAAAAGCAAGTGGAAGGTGAGCAACCCCTACTTTTCAGCTCTGTCTGAAGAACCTCCGTCTGTCTCTCTGCTCCAGCATTGGGACACAACAAGGAGCTGGAAATTGAAGCCATCTACCTGCATGTATGAGTACAGTAATGGTGTGTTGCTTTAGAGATTATGGCATCCTATTTCAGAAGTATTTTCTGAGGGTTATATACAGTGCCCTCCACAATTATTGGCACCCTTGGTAAAGATGATTAAAAAGGGTTATAAAAAATTTACCTTTTGGTGAATTAGCTTAATCTCACACTGAAAAAATGAGAAATATCCAACCTTTAATTGAAGTAAATGTATTCTGAGAAATAAAAAATCCCTCATCAAGAAATAATTATTTTGAACAAAACCACATGTGCCACAATTATTGGCACCCCTACAAATTATTATGAACAAAATGTAACTGAAGCATATTTTCCATTTATATTTTACTTTTTAAAGTTGATCAGAGTGTTTAGGTACTTTCAAGCAGTAATACATGACTTCCTGTTTCACTGGGGTATAAATATGAGGTGACACAGAGGCCGTATTCCCTTATTCATACATCAACATGGGAAAGATGAGAACACACAAATCAAATCAGGGAAAAGTGTGTTGAGCTTCATAAGTCAGGGAATGGCTATAAAAAAAAAAAACTACGCACCTGAAAATGCCCATATCTACCGTTAGGGCAATACTTAAAAAGTTCAAAGCAACTGGAACTGTTAAAGCTGGAACTTGCCTGGAAGAGGACCCAAGTTTATTTTGCCCCCACGCACAGTGACGAGGATGGTAAAAAAAGCCCCAAGGATCTCTGTTCTGTAAATCTGAATCTGGCTGCCTCTGCCAGGAAACTAAAACTGGATCGTCATTGGATCTTCCAGCAGGACAGTGATCCAAAACATACGTCCAAATCAACACAAAAATGGTTAACTAAACAGAAAATCAAGCTTCTGCCATGGCCATCACAGTCCCCTGACCTAAACCCCATTGAAAACCTGTGGGCTGAGCTGAAGAGGAGTGCACAAGAGAGGACCTAGGACTCTGGATGATCTGGAGAGATTCTGTAAAGAGGAATGGTCTCAGATTCCTTACTCTGTATTCTCCAACTTTATTAGATGTTACAGGAGAAGACTCAGTGCTGTTTTTTTGGCAAAGGGAGGTTGTACAAAGTATTAAATGCAGGGTGCCAATAATTGTGGCACACATGGTTTTGTTAAAAATAATTATTTATTGATGAGAGTAAATTTACTTCCATTAAAGGTTGGATTTTTCAAATTATTTCAGTGTGAAATATATATAAACCTTTTTACTCATCTTTACCAGGGGTGCCAATAATTGTGGAGGGCACTGTATATTTACATACATAAACATACAATGTATTATAAATGTATTTAGACCAAATAATGGAGCTACTAAAATATTGAGGGAGTGTACTGTGGACCAACTGCCAAAATGAGGGCGATAGACATCATGCAGCAGGTGGCTGTTTGTTCTGCCGTGTGTACGGGGAAGATCATGTGATAAACATGTGTGTACAGCAAGCCTTCAATGCCACGGCGGTGGTGAGACACATGAGGAGGCTCCAGCTGGGCACCAGTCAGGAGGGCCCCAGCCAGATCACCCCCACCAGCCCCTGCCACGAAAACCTGCTCCTGCCTGAGGAAGACGAAGAGGAGAGCGGTGAGTGCGTCACTGCCCACATTTTAATCTGCCTGACCGCGCCCCCCGAGGTACATCAAAACTGCATGCCAATCTTTTGCCAAACGTAAGCCCCTGTTCCGTGGTCAGATTTCTGCAAAACGGCTCTGTCAACCAGGCAACTTAATCATCCTAGTTACTGATGATTGGTTGTACAATCTACATCCCCGGCGTTCCATGTTTTCATTGTAGATTAAAACGGGTTTTCTTTTGAACCGGTCTGCTTTTCCGCTGCGTTGTATCCCCTCAGCCTCAGACTGCGTTGGCGACTGTCCCAAGAGCGATGGCGGGAGCCCGGAGCACGACGGCCTCCAGAACTCCGCTTACCGCTGCCAACCAGCCAGCCGGGTCTGAGCGGAACCGCGTCACCATGGCAGCCTGTTTCACTGCAGCCCAGAACCCCAGTCTGGCCAGGAATACTGAGATATTCCAGCTGCCCCCGCCAGGGTGCGCTGCTGTGTAAAAAATCCAGGGTGGGGAGGGACACTATGCCAACGGAGGGAGTCACTAGGAGAACGTTGATACAGAGGGAAAGAGGAACATTCCCCCCTCCCAGGTGTATCATGGGTAATTCTGTGGGAGTCGGAGCTCGGACAATGTAAATCTGTTTTGTTTTCATCTAATTATGTATGGGTTTTTATTATTACTTTTCAGTTTTTCCAAACAAAAGCAAAGTCCCCGGAGATGAGTGCTTGAGCTGGTGTAAATGGAACCTGTGAAGAGTTTACTGAAGAATGGCATTAGCGGTTGAGTCTCCTGCATTAAGCAGTTCAGTTCCCTCACAAATGACAGTAAACGTACATGACGCAGGTGATATACCCCATAGGTCGGTGAAAACTCTCCTGTAGGGAAATCTAAAACAGTTCTACTGTCCTGTGTTTTTAATCGTGTGCCCCGGGCAGCCAACAAGTTTCACTAAAACGTCGTTTTCAACTTCTCATTGCTTCCCCTTGGGCTTGAAGGTTGACTATTTCAAGCTCCGGTTGGATTTTAATGATTTGATGCTGTCTTAGCAAGGCACTGATAAAAAGCAGGTATGACATATTGTTCAGTGCCTTGAGGGTTGCAGTATCAAGTGGTTGTTTTCTGCTATTTTCCCTGTTCTTTCAAATCATCACGATAAACATTCTCTCTGCCTGCATATAAAATGTATACTTAGTGGGCTTTTTAAAGAATAATACTTAGTTTTTTGTAATATGTCCATGTGACAAATGCAACATATAAATGCAAAGCGTTATTTTACCTCCACAGTACCATAAATATTGCGGCTTCTAGTCTCGCTGTAAGTACTATGAGGCTTTCCAGTGCAGCCGTTTGAAGCGACTAACGGTATCCGTCCCTCCATGACCTAAACATTAGCGTGTCATTGTCATCTAGTATCTCTGTTTGTTTCAAGTGACCGCTTGCTACTCATTATTCTGTCATGGCGGTGTGAAATTGTTCCAGAGTCCATATATCAACGCCCTGAAGATGACAGTCGATCACCACAGTCGAGGACACGGAGAGAAACTTGCCTTTGTGTCACCGCCAGCACCCTTTCCTTTTTTTTTCACCGCTTTGGCACTTGCCTGAATCTCCGGGTTGGTGTTTAATACTGTCTTCACAGAAGCATCTGAATATGGTTTATGCTGTTTGCTACATACTGTTAACACATGCTGTCCCATATCATTCTGAAGGCACTGAATGTTTCCCTGGTGGCGAGAGGTATCGGCAGAATTTGAACTCGTGGGGCATGGTGGTTGATGAGAGAATATCTTATTTGTTGAACTTGAAAACGCCTATTGTATGGATTGTATGGGAGGTGGAACGTTGGCCCTTTTATTGAAGTTCCTGCATGATACAGACCTTCTAAAGTTCAGGTTAAGAATGCACATTTTGCTCACCAAGATGCTGTAAATATTTATTATTGGGGTCGAACCTGCAGTCATTTTTTGTCATTGTTATTTCCCATAATTGCAGCTGTACAGACGTTGCTTGAATTAAAGAATATAACGGAATCATTTTAATGTCCTATCGTCTCATCTCATCATTTCATTTCATTCACGCTCCTGCCTTTCTCACACCTTTGTGTCCAAAATATTACCGAGTCACAGAGTCTTCTGATTAAATCACTTCTCTTCATTTACAAATTGAATACGACCTCTGAATGGTCAATCTCTAAATTCCATCCTGGCATACCTGTGTCATCCACTCAGCATTCAGGTATGACCCTGCAGAATTCACTGCTGTTGCACGTGGTGACGATACACACAGTGGCTCATTGATTTCGAGTGTTCTGTTCTCTCCTGATAAATAATGTGAAGGGTTTTGAAAGGAGGACAGTACAATCCCAGAAGCTGTCAATGGTGTGGGCTTATTGACCACGCATTTTAGTGGCTTCTTTCTCAGAAGAGATCAACCATCAGACAGGCCAGCCAAACATTTCAAGGGGCGAAACTGTCCTAAATCCATGGCCTAAACTCTTTATTCTGTGTCAGACTGGGTCCAGAAAAAAGGTTCCAGTTCCGAGCATCTGCATGTATCCGTCAAAATGTGGGGGGAAATGCAGTGAGTTTCTATTTTATCGCTGTTTATTGTGTAAAATAAAGCCCAGATTTCTATAGCCTTTGCCGTTGGCGAGTCGCTGGTGATGTGTCACCTGACTGTGGGATTGGGGGGACTCCATTACCACATGTTGTCTCAGGGAGGGGCAATATTGTTTCTATATTATCTAATTGTTGCTGGTGGTGTGAAATTACTTTTTTTTTTTTTACATGTGAATCTATGAAGTACAGTCGTCCTCACGTGACAGTTACCTGAAAATGAGACTGGTTCTAATGGGTGTCCCCCCTACTGCAGTCCAGGCTGCCCGGGGTGCCTGTGATAAATTTACCGGTGACCTCATTTTATGCTTTTAGTTTATTTCTGCTGTGTATCTCTTGTGGAAGACGTTACTAGTCTTATATCTGCATGACCTGGTTTGCAAACGTGTAAATCTAACAATGGAATATGTATCTATATATGAATAAATATACATTGCACATATGATTATGCCATGTTGTCAGAAATATAGTCAAGTGAGGAATAGTAGTATAATGGTATAGTCTCATACCAGAAGACTTTTTGTTCTTTGTTTTTTTGTCGAAAGTACATATTTATTGATACAGAAAACTTGAAACTGCACCTATTTACAGGTCATTTCTGTGCGGTGTTGTGGCTTGATCGTGACACACCAACAGCATGTCTGCGTAATGTGGTGTTTTAGCATGCCACTAGGTTGTTCATTGTAGTTGACGTGTATTCGTATCGTTTGCTTCCGAGTATTGCTATGGTTTGCCCGAGCCCTTTTAAATCACCCAACCCGCACTCCCGCGAGTCTTGGTGACCGTGGTAACCGCACACCGAGGAGAAGGTGGAGCGCGCAGCTAGCCCGTCCCGCGGATAACGGGACTGCCCTTGGAGGTGGAGATCATAGCCCAGTGTGGGATGGCATTCTCCCGAACGTCCGTCTCTGGAGCACTGCACACTGGGCCAGAGTAAAGGGACATGATATCACAGCTGTGACCCCGCTGTGTAGCCACGGCTTGGCTGAAGCATTTAAAGATGTCCCCCCTTGTGTACAAAGAGGGAGGAAAAGCCCCGCTGTTTTCTCTGTGCAGCAGCTGCCAATGGAGAGAAGTACTGTAGTGAAGCGTTATCTTTGATATCTTATTTGTTTGGAAGCTGAAAAAGGCCTGTTCAAACCAGAGTGTATGAGTTTTCCATCAGTGGTGACCAGAGGTGCTCCATTAACGGGAGTGATTTCAGGGAATGTCCCCATTTTAAAGCGAAAGTGTGTGGATGTTTGGAGATGAGTAGCAATGCAGGCTTAGTTTGAGATGGAGGAACGTACACATGGGCACATCTGAGTGTGTGTCCAGAGTGTGTGCACACCAACCGCAAGGCGGTTGTCCTAGGATTAATTGATACTGTATCATTTCTGTGAACGGCAGTTTGATGGTCTGCCGTGTTAACTGTGTTTTAAAATGAAAATGATTTTCCTTCTGGCCTTCTCCCGATTCACAGAAAATCTTTTGTTTGGTTTGAACATTACAAATTCAGTTTGTAATTTCCCAGTTTTTTTGTTCAGCGAGTTTTACTGAGAAAACACACACATACAGTATATATATATATATATATATATATATATATATATATACACTACTGTGCAAAAGTCTTAGGCACGTGAAAATATTCTGTAAAGCGAAGATGCTTTCAAGAATAATGAAATGAAAAGTTTCTAAATATCAAACTATAAAAAGCAGTAAACAGTAAAAAACTAAATCAAATCAATATTTGGTGTGACCACCCTTTGCCTTTAAAACTGCATCAGTTCTCTTAGGTACACTAACGTGCAGTTTTATAAGAAAATCAGCTGGTAGGTTGTTCCAAGCATCTTGGAGAACTTGCCACAGTTATTCTGCAGACTTTGGCTGTCTCGCTTGCTTCTGTCTGTCCAGGTAATCCCAGACAGCCTCGATGGTGTTGAGATCGGGGCTCTGTGGAGGCCATACCATCTGTTACAGAACTCCTTGTTCATCTTTTCGCTGAAGATAGTTCAATAAAATTTTTGGAAAATGAATGTTTTGAAATCTTTGTGTGTGTTTTTCTACTGACATACTAATGCAGAAGACAAAAAATAAACATCTAAGAAAAAAATAAATAATTCTAGGGTGCCTAAGACTTTTGCACAGTACTGTATATATATATATATATATATGTATATATAAGCAAAAGTACTCGGACACACACGCAATTTTGTTATGTTTGCTCTGTACTCCAGGACATTGGATTTGAAAAAAAAGCCTTAATTTGAGGGTATTTACATCCATGTTGGGTCATCCTTAGATAGTCCCCCCATTTTAGGGGAGTCAAAGTAATGGGGCAAATTAACATATTCTGAAATAAAATAGTCATATTTAGTACTTAGCTGCAAATCCTTTGCATTCGATGATTGCCTAAAATCTGTGACTCATAGACATGACCAGACTCTGGGCATTTTCCTTGGTGGTGCTATGCCAGGCCTGTACTGCAACCATCTTCAGTTCCTGTTTGTTTGTGGGCAGCAAGCGAAATGCATGTTCAATTGTATTCAGGACAGGTGATTGACTTGGCCAGTCAAGAACATTCCACTTTTTGGCCCTGAAAAACTCCTTAGTTGCTTTAGCAGTATGTTTGAGCTGCTGATATATAAAACTTTGGGATTGTACATTTAATATTTACACCAGTTTTTTCAAAGGTCATCAATGTAGGAAAAAGGGATAGTTTTTTGTTTAAATGTGAGAAAAAAGCGATATTTCCATTAAATGTTGGAAAAAATGCACTGTAAAATCGTAACATGCACTGTAAAATCGGCTCCCCATAGCTGTCAGCAATCACCTCATCAATGAAGACAAGTGAGCCAGATCTATGCCTACATCCTGGAGAGTGCTCTTGATCTGTTTGACAGTTGAAAAGGGGTTTTCCTTCACAATTGAAAGTCATCCACTATAGTGGTCTCCCGTGGTCTACCAGGTCGTTTGCTATTGCTGACCTCAGCCATGCGTTCTTGCTTCCTAACAATGTATCAAATGATTGATTTTGACACACCCAATGTTTCGCTATGTCTCTGATCAATTGTTTCAGATTTTTCAGCTTCATGATGGCCTGTTTTACTGGAATTGACACTTATTTGGTCCTCATGTTGCAACCGCAACAGACTCCAAGTCCAAATTCCAGCCTAGAATCAAATCTAGACCTTTTGTTAGTTCTCTTGTGCATGAACTATTGATGCAAAGACACACAGCTGGTCAGGAAATGGCTGAGCAGTCAATAGCCCCATTAATTTTGCTTCCTTAAAATGAGGGGATTATGTATAAAAAGGGCTGTAATTCCTGCACAGATCATCCGATAAGGATGCACATACCCTCAAATTAAAGCAGACAGCACTTTAACCTCGTATTGTTTAATTTTGTTGTGTTGTTGTATATTGTTGTATTGTTTTATTTCAAATCCAATGTGCTTGAGTACAGAGCAAAAAAAATTTTGTGTCACTCCCAATTCTTTTGCATTTAACTGTATATATAAAATCCTTTTTTTTCCTCTTTTTTTTTTGATAGAAGCTGTTCTGAGCTACAAATGTGTGGATGCAATGCATCATGGGTAAATTTATTTTACTATAGAGTTCTGCACAACATTAAAGCCAATGATTTGTACTTTTGAAAATGTGTTAATGGCCACTATAATAAAACTTCCTTGTCTACGCATTGTGCATTTTGTTGTCTTTTAAAGACACTTAAGCCACCAACTGTGGGAAAGGGACCATTCCTGCTCTTGTTTTCAGATGAGGATGCTTGACAGCAATCTGGCTGTTCACATTTTTACATTCCTCTACAAACTAATCTCAGTGTTATAGTCCTACTCCTGGTATGCGAGTCCCCAGCTGCAGTCGCCTCCTCTGTCATACGCCTGTGTGCCACATGGCGTTCCTCGCGCCTCATCTTGAGGCAAAGGCTGGTTGTACACCGTTGTATGTCTCCTCGTTGTTGAGAAAGCCCAAACGTTTTTCAGCAATGCGGGGAATGGCTACGCTGTTTTCCTGTGTTAGTGTGAAGTTGGAGGCGAGGGTGGAGGTGTTGTTGGGGCATGGGTAGGCCTGACGGCCTGGTTTTGGTAAATCTCTGATCAGAGGAAAACGCCGTCTGTCTGTGGTTCAGCATGAAGCTAGGCGGGAATGTGAGTACCAAGGGCGGCAGGAAGACTATACTTAAAGGAAGCTTGCCACAGAGAGCCAGTGAGACCACAAAGGGCCTCTCCCACCCAAGTTTTCCTTCCCCGCCAGACCGCAGGAGATCTTCACTTTCCCCTATAAAGGAAGCCACCACAAAATTACAAGAACGTGTTCCACCCGCTCACCTTCCCTACAGAACCCACACAGCCCCTCCTCCCTACCCTCGCCACCATGTGACCACACGCATCCCTCTCTCATTTCTGTGGTGGAAATATGAAGACAAGAACGGGAGAAGACATTCCCATTCCAGAAGCGTCCTCTTCCACTGGGCAGGGTGCAGGGATCTTGCTGACAGGCTTTTCTTATTCCCAGGACTGCCACTCCCAGCTCACTCTATTTTTAAACCTGTGCCGAGAGAGCTATCAGGGAAAATCCAGTAGCAAAGGATCTTGTAATCTTCCTTTCACCTTCTGGTGATTTCTTGGAAATGTTATTACAAGGTTTTCCTGAAAACATGACAGATATGTACGCAATATACACAACGTATACAACAGCTTACCCCCATTCAGTATACATATCTATCACCCATTATTGGATCAACAAAACTGCTCTACTGTCACGTAATGCTATTATACTGACAAAAATGGAACAAAGCAGTGAGAGCTCATTCAGAGCTGTCATTCCTTTCAACTATTATTTTAATTCAAATCTGGGGTCAGAAAGATAGGATCTCGAAGATATTGTAATTTTTGGTTTTCAACATTTCATATTTGACAATTAGCAGTATTTCAATATGTGTACTATTGGACAGATAGACAGATTTCAGTGAAGTGACCAGGTCATTTACTATTGCTGACCTCATTCTGTTAATCTGTCCCTAGAATAAATGTCATTGATTAACTGTGTACTGGAAGAAAAATTGCCTTCATGAGGACAGGATCTAACTGAAGCAGTACACCATTAAATTTGCCAACAGCATTCGCTGTTGTGTGAATGGGGTTGACTGAGTGCCAGGTGACATGTAGTGATTTATTTGCATCATAGGCATTGAATATATTTAAGTCAAGCATGGTACGAGTCTGATCCTTCAAAACTTGACGCTTACAGATCTACAGTAGTATATTCTAGTATATTCTATATTCTTTAAAAGCATGTTTTGTTTCAAACGACCTTACATTAGCTGTTTGCTTGGCACACGCCCCTTAGCCAAAACATTTACATTTTTATGTGCTGTCCATTTATACCAGGGCTGTGCAGAGACGTTTTGAGGGGTAGGTGCTCAAAGCGAGAAAAGGGCACATCGCCCTAGAAAAACTATTTGGGGGACACTTCAGTGCTAGGGGGGTCCAGGGGAAGAATTTTTTTTTAAAACAGCACTGAAATGCTAATTTCTAGTGCCTTTTGAGAACAGTATTTATTAATCTGCTGTTAAAAAATTATAAACAAAAGCACTCCAAACAAGAAACAAGCTAACAATACTGAAAAACAACCCAATCTTTAAAAAAATAATTATTTGTGCTCTTGCAAAATTTCCCTCCCTTTCTTTTCTTATGTAGCCGGATCACATGCTGTATTATTAGATATTATTCTGTTTCTATTTAAATACTTCAGTAACAAACTAAGATAAAAAATAAAAAAACATTTTACATGTATATCATGGCTGAGATGGACTCATTGCACGGCCTCTCTCTACTGTCAACATTACTCTTACCTGCTGTGGCTCAGAGGGCTCGGTTGAGCTGCAATAGCTTCACTCCCTTCTCCCCCATCATCTTGAATCTAATGTTAATAATATGAGGTCAAATACAAGCCTTATTCACTTTATTTCCTCAGGAGGAAAATATTATCATATCATTATCATATCACAGTGATCTAAATGATGAAAATGTCTACCTAAACCGTGTCAAATGCAAGTCTGAGTGGACTGGCTAAAGTTAAAATTCGCTAGCCTATGTTCTAGCCCAAACTTGGTCCCTGTGTAGGCTATGCTGGTATTCGTTCCAACCAGTTGCAATCCCAGAATTCCCAGATTTCCAGTCTCTCTGGCAAGAGAGTGGGTTTCATTTAACAGCAAGAGGTTAAAACATGTACACCATAGCACAGCTACAATCAATAATGGGACCTACAACCAAATCATATATAAAAAGATAACAAAGCAACATTGGCAATAAGACAAGGCCAACATACAGAGTCAAAGGATTGCCAGTCTTCCTGATGAGGTATAGAAATTCATTGCAGCACTGGTAAAAAGGCTGACCAGAAACAATGCCAAAAAAAAAACTAATTCAAAATAGCACCAGACTGCAATGTGGAATTTGCAATCAATCTTGCTGGTAGTGCCCATAAATGAAAAGGATAATAAATTTGTATAACGATTAAGACAGTCATTCAGTACAGAGGCAAAATGAGATCTAATTCACTACAGTACAAGTTAATAATCACATGATTCAACATGCTAACAAAAACGGGCAGTTCTATTTCATCCCTCCTGACCGAGGCGGTGCTTAAGCACTGGACTATCATCGTGCTCGAGGCGTGCAGGTCAAAAATGAGTGAACTCCATACTCTCTCAGATGGAGCCCAGGTGGACCGGGTGTCACCCTGCCCAAGGATCTGTCACCTCAGTTCATCAACCAGTCGATTGAATTAGCAGCTTTCCACCCACCACCCTTCCAGAGAGGAGGATGAGTGGAGGAACCTCCTCTGCCCTGTTTGTGACAGAGCATGTCTTTATCTCCTATGGCAGGAAAAACAGGGGCACAGCCCTCACAAAGCAGGAGCTGTCACATTGGATTGCGGAGGTTATCACCCTGGCTTACACATGCAACAGCCCCCCCACTCTTTACCAGACATGTTGCTAAATCTTTGGTAGCATTCAAAGGTGTTTGAATGCCACAGTGCGGTGGCTACCGGGACTTCGCCTTGCACCATGTCAAGGTTCTACAAGGTCAACATCACCTTCCCACATGTGCTGGGGTCTGTGATTCTACCAGTGATATCCACCTTGTGAGGCATGTCTTCTTCAACATGAGCTTATTGGTATTTCGTCATCCAGTGTTTATGAAATAGAATGTTAGTTTCAGATGTAACCAGATGACCACTGAGCTGTCTGTCACTCTGAATTGGTGAAAGAGTCCAGAGTAGATTGTTGTATGACAGTGGTACGTGTACTAGGATGTACCATGTCATATGTCATGATGACATTAGTTGTAATTCATATTCTCATGACATATGACAGTGGTACGTGTACAAGGATGTACCATGTCATATGTCATGATGACATTAGTTGTAATTCATATTCTCATGACATATGACAGTGGTACGTATACTAGGATGTACCATGTCATACGTCATGATGACATTCGTTGTAATTCATATTCTCATCCTTCGCACCTCCAGCGCAATGATAGTCCAGCATCACCTCTGGTGGTCATCCGGGATTCAAAGAACCTCAGATACATCCCTAACCAGTAATTACTAGGAAGTAGCTCACAAAACAACAGAACAACTAGTCGACTTTTTAACTGGAACACTGGCGTGAGATTACTTAGTCTAATAATTTGTTCAAGTTATTTCCAGAGTTATTTACCTCAGAGTGAAAGTTCACAGTCCCGATATTCAGCCGGACACAAGCGACAACCACCACAAAGCTTCAGTGGTGACTTTGTTTGTGACAATGTCCAGAAGATACTCTGGCTTGTTTCTGCGGCCTCTTCTGCACCAGCGAGACATCTACTGCACCCCAACATTCGCTGGTCCCCCCACAAGTCAACAGTACACTGCAACTTCTTATAGGTGTTCACATAACAGCAGCCACCACATTAGCAACAACAAAACAACAACCCTCTATTTACTGCCACAAGCAGTAACTATTCTCAAAAATACAATCCAATTCAAAGGAGGCACACGCACGTAATGTTTAGGATAGTCAAGGGAAAATGAATGTCGCAAGTAATGAAGTCCATACAGAACAAACAAATCATGCGTTTCCAGTTAGAAAGTATACAACAAAGTACATAGCCCAGATGGGCATTTAAGCCAAACAATATGCCCTGACGAATAACATTTAATCGCCCTGTGACACTTATTTTGAATATGGCATACCAGTGTGGCAAAGAAACATGTCCTAAATCTAACTGAATCAACATAGGCCTAAAGCCTGCCAGATGCTTGTTTTCAGTTTGGGCATGGAGAAGTGGAATTACTTGAAAAGCACTATGTGCCATCAAAAGGATCTTCCAGACTGTGAAGAAAACAGCTTATTCATGAACAGATGAACTGAGCAAACATGGATCTGTGCAACATGTGATATTCTTGTTAAAGATCCAAATGGTGATTTTGATTAATCTGTTTCTTTTTAGTTCATGCTGTTGCTCTATTCCCTAGTAAAATATGGTTAGGAATATATTAGTGAAAAATGTACTTCATTTGCCTCTTGAAAACACATAGATAATTATTGTAATTCTTTTGACAGAAAAATAAATAAATATGGTATTCCGTACTTTTTTTTTCCCTTGAAAAGAAAAATCAAATACTGTATTTTACGGTGTTTGTTGAAACATTTTCATCATTATCTTATTATTTTTTAAATGGCTGCCATGATTGTACATATACTGTGACTCTCAAACGTGGTCATTAACTGGTTAATTGTTCAGACATAGAAAAGTAAGTCTGACTCAGCAAACTCTCGCGTGTTTACTGAGGTCAACGGGGTCAGAAAACCAAATGACTGGTTGTCCTGTCCAGCCCAAACAGGAGCAAGGGCGACATTCCCACCTGCCTGTGAAACTACTCCTCCCAAGAGAATGTTTGCTCCCAGCAGTGCTGTCACCTGACGGTGCTGTCACCTGACACCTAACCTGTGACCTTTTCACTCATCTGTCATTCTGTCTTGCAGGGAAGTGCAGAAAGATTGAATACCTCAGAATGTCATTTGGTTCTTGGGGAAAAAAGTCTTCCTTGTCCTGTAAAGCAAAAAAAACCAAAATAAAACAGATGTACTTCATCTTCGGCTAGGAGTCTGGAGGCGGGGGAGAACATGAAACGGAGGTGGGGATGGGATGGTGGAGGACTGCTGAAAACAGCCCACACAAAATGAGTAGAGATGGATGATGTTTTGTCTCCATAGCAAAAAACTGTTTAGCAGGTGTAAGGTAATAGCCTGAGGGGATGTCTAGAAATGTAAAGGTCACAATCATAGTGCAGTTCCAACTCAAATTCACTGATCTTTTCTACAGATGAATTGCCTGATGTGGATGGCTATAGAATATAGTAATTATTAATCACCCGTCTAGTCATCAGTGAATCTATGGTACATCTGCATATCATTTATATAAGGAAACACACAAAAAGCCCATTGTTTTAGCTCAGGTTGTGATGTGGTAATGTAACTGTAGCTGGTGTGCTTCTGTTCTCTCGGTGATAGCGTTTCATGGATTGGCCCACGGTGGAAGGAGGGACAGCTCATTACCCACGTGGCCCTGCAGCTGTCATCAGGAACATATTGTCTTCATGTTACTCAGCAGCTCCGGGGGCAATGGGGGCACGTTGTGTCCGCCGGAGCCTCTGTCGGGGGCGAGCGGTTGAGTGTGTCGGGTTGGCTGACGCGCAGATGTCTGTCCTGAGTTCACGTTACTCGCGGACGGCGATTTCTACAGAAAGGTGCCGGGTCATCAGTCAGTCATCGCAGATTCTGACAAGAAACAAATGGCGGTATTCTCAGAAGCCGGTTGCAGGTGGAGGGGTGGCGGGATACTGCATTGCCCTACATTACAATACATGGGTTGGCATGCTGCACCCTTGTTTCAGCTTTTAATAACTTAATTATTATATAAGCAATTAAAAAAGGACTTTATTGTATGCCTCTATACAAGTAATAATTCTGTGTCATACTGTATGTACTGTGTGGACATATTATATTTGAACATATCATACCTGCTGTGTGTGTTGTCCTCAGCATTACTGTGCATTTTTATCTTTGGAAGTCCGTGTTGGCGTCACACCAAACCCCATCCAACACAATCTATTTGAGATTGTTTAAAGAACCAAGGCTCTTTGTGTAATCCCAACATTTCGTATTCTTATTATTTATTCTGGCATTTTAGAATATTGAATAAGCTCTAAGCAACCTAGGAATACATGGTTGTTTTCCATAAAAAGCACAAATGAAAGGCCCAAAGAAATCATTGTCAACAAGTTAATGTTTGTGGAGTCTTTCATCCAAGGATTTTAATTTGGCAGGAATTCCATTACAAAGCTTTAGAAAGCATAGGGGTGATTTGATTTGCCCTTTTTCAGCTCACCATAGCAACTGAACAGATCAAAAGACAACACTACTGATCTACAGGAAAATCACAGTCCAGTTTTGAATGTCCGCCCACCAAGGAGCCTAATCACATGGCTTGACCCAGGTTTCACAGAGCTGTGCCTGCGCAGGCCTGTCATTCACACACCATACATTTTGTTTTTAATTCACTGAATAGAAAAGCCCAGCAACAACATTGAACACATGTAGCCCTCACCTCCTGAGGAAATGAAGTCAGCGTTGTGTGTGTAGTACATGCTCCCTAGAGTTGTCAAGCAGGACGGGGTCTTGTTTCCACTAACCTTGTAATTCGACGGAACATGGGGTACTGAAATTTGAGGCCGGGCAGATTTCTTGGGGTGCACTGTTTTATTTTGATATGTGTCATCTGCCCATGATGCTGTGAAAACAAAGCAGGATGACTTTCCTTAGGCATGGCAGGCTGCAGCACATCAGGTGGAATTAATTTAGTCTCCCTTGGTGTTCTGCCCTCACAAAAGCTCACTATAAAAAGGGGAACATCTAGCGGGGAGAGTTTTGGAGGATGTTTCCTCAGTCATAGAGTATTTTCTCTCGTTGGCACCAAAGGGTAGGCTGTAAGATGTGTTGTTTTATGTGGATGTGCGTTGGATTGCATACTTAAATGGATCATGATGCAAACCAGATTATGGCCCAGAAGGAGCACTGGGTAGCTGTATAATTGAGCAATAACTAAACATACAGAACCTGAGTGAAATCATTGTTTCCGTGGTTGCTGTCCTGTCTTTTTTCAGATCCTAGATGCTGATAGTAACTTGGGAGGTTGGCACAGAAGATTCCAGAATGTAAAAAAATGGCTCAATGTTGTGATGGGGGGAAAAAAGCTTGCTTGTTAACTGATTTCTATATTTTTCCTTTCTTCCCAAAGCATTTTGGCAAGCTTTTCTCCAGGGGGCCCAAACTCAATCCAAAATAAATCTATATTCATGAGCATGCCAAATAAACCGGTCTCGGGGTCAGCCTTTGGGAAGGAAGGAACTGCCTTTGTCTGCCTGTGGAATAGAAGCAGAATCACCATTGAAATGGAGGAGTAGAGATTGGAGGGAATGAATAAGGGGAAAAGTGGACTCAGCGGCTCAGAATGGGATGTTTCCCATTTATCCAGTCTGGGTCCTGTCAGGTCGGATCCGTCTCCGTCTGCTCTTTTGACACATTGAGCCATTTCATTAACATTAAAGGCCTGGTAACCCGCTCTTTATGGAAGTGATTTGAGATGAGGAAACCCCCAGCGGTTAGACAAGTTTCCCAGATGAGTCTGTGAGACGCAGAAATGAAAAAGAAAAGGCTACAGAAATGCGCTTACTCACCCGCAGTCTGCCAGTCCCTTCAGAATACAGCATTTCAGAATGGTTTGTCTAAGCAATTGATCAAAGGCCAGGAAAGAGGGAAAGGAATGCCGGGAGCAGGCTGCGATGTGAAATCACTGACATGCCAGTACCGTGTTAAACACACACACACACACACACACACACACACACAGTGTTGTCATATTCTGTGTAAAACACACACACATTCGCAGGGGCTCTCACTCACTCACTGAGCATGCATGCATGTGCACAAGGAGGTGCTTTCTCATTGACCGGGTTGGAATGGGGTGGAATGAGATGGCCTGCGTTTCTCAAACTATATTGATGCCATCAAAATATTAATGTGAACAAAAATGGGCTATTAAAACCCACCTAAATAACGTTAAGCTGAGTGATGATAATACTTCATTTGCCTCGTAAAAATGACACCTGTCTTTTACCACATCTGCTCTCATTAGACGATACTGGAGAAAATAAATCATATTACTTGACGGAGGCATCCAGTGTCAGGGTTATGCCTGGTTGTTTTGCCTCCTTGTGTGTGCGATATCCCACATCTGCCCTACAGAAAATAAATGGCCCTTTTTATTGTCTCTGCTCATATTTAAACACCTCCTCCAAACAATCTGGGTTATTTGCTTTTTTTAACAGCCAAGGTGGCGAGAACCTGGGAAGCGTTTCCAAGAAGGCAGTCTGTTGGCTGTTCGCGGATGTGAAAGAGACAGACGGCGAAGGATTGGCACTGGGAGGAGCCGAACCTGGTTCCTCGCCGCCATCCTGCAGGGTCTGGGAAAAGAGATTGCCGTTTCGGCGCTGCTGCCAGGTTGACCTGAAAAGCCTAATTTACATGCCGCGAAGGGCCCATAAATAAGCAGAGCTGGGGGATACTGGAGAAGTGCTTTTTAGAGCGTGAGGTAGACTGTGAACGTGGTCAATGAATGTCTGTGAAGGGCAGCAGGCAAGTCTCTGGTGAGAGGCTAGACAGTAACTATGCATTAAAGATACAATTTTTAAAGTCTTAAGTGTGCTATCCCAGAAGGCCCTGCTTCCCTTTTTGCCTTTCCAAGGGCTCAACTAAGATGACTCACAAGAATCAGCGATGATCCAAGAGCAACAGGGAATTATGGACCGTGTTTAACTCGTACTTTAGTGGAGGAAATTACCATTTTTACATGATTGTTTCCTCTCCATTTGGACGACTTCAGGGCAAGGGAACGAGAAGAAAGTGGAAAGAGTAGGCAGGGAACCAGGGATCGGAAGAGGGTTTTGGGAGGATTCAAGGTGCCACGTGTACATGATGTCTTCTTATGATTTCATCCTCTCCCCTGCACAGCTGAGTGGACTGACCTGACCTGACCTGGAAGTGACCAGGCTAAGGCGTGTTTTCCGCGGTTCCTCCATGGAAATGCTGCTGAAACAAAGCGATCAAGCCTGTGTGGGAACCTTGATTGCCATTACCTCATGTTCTGTCCTGGCCTGAGGGGTTCACATAACATAAAGCTGACAGCAGGCCAAAGGTAATGGGAGAGAGGAACATCTCCCAGATGAGCTCTAAGTCCCGACATAATCTGCTTGAATAACGTACAAGAAATCTATCAGCTCTCCAAAAACAATTTTCCAAATGGAGGTATGGAAAAGAAACTAAAAATAGCAAAAAAAATTAGGAATTTAAAAGGAATAAGAAGAGCTCTCATGACTTACGGCAAACTTCTAGATTAATGAATCGGTACGTAGTGTCAGCTCAAGGTTATAACGGATGCATTACATAAGAGATTACAATAAAAAAAAAACTTCTTGTTCGTATTGTGGAATCTATTTAATCTGGTCTATTATTTGGGGATTATGATCACATCTTCTTTTATATATTAGTATAAACCTCAGCACCAAGGCTGACGTGTAAAAATGACTCATTTCACTCTTTTAATTTAGGAATCACCACAGAGGACAAAAGGATACAGTTTGTGTTTGGTTCGAGTGGAAACCCAGCATATGGGGCTTTTAGTATGCTGTGTTTGTGATTGATGTAGAGATGTTACAGAACCTTGCAGCGGCCTGGTTGTTTAGTTTTCCACCAGATGTTGGTGCAAGGTGTTAAGGTCGAAGCACAGATTAGAGCCGGGCACGGTGCTGCACAGTATTATCAATATGGGCCTTCTCTTGTTCAGACCTGTCAACCCCAGTTAACTGGCTCACGTCAAAATGACATGGTTCCAGCTGCGCTGTTGCTCCTGAGTTCTTTTAAACAACTGTGACATAAAAAAGACACACCAAAGTTAACACAATTTGCCCCCAGCCTGCGCATATGATAAACCAAATTATGGTACAGCTAACAACAAATAGATGAAGTAATTTTCTTGCTGTTTGTGCTGCGGTTATGAGTCACATGGACCTAAGAAAGAAACACAAAGCAGTAAAGGGCAGTGGAATGGAGGGACAACAAAGTTAATCATATCAACATGTACAGTAAACATCTGATAATTGGTCAACTGGTAGCAATTAGGCACAGGACAAACCGGAGAAAAACCCCAAACTCTGTTTTGGGATATTAGGTGGACTTGTTCTTTCCATTGAGAAAGAGATATGTTGAGAGTTTGGAAGTGGCATTCGGAGTACCTTAACAGCACACACCTGAAGTACCAAAAGGAGGGATTCTGAACCAGCAGCCATTCTAGTTGTCTTGTCATCATATTTTATATGTCTAGGGAATGCCTAACAGAGCAGATCAGAGGCTGGATACAGGCCATGCACGCTAACAAAAACAGAACTGCTAACTGTCGTTTTGCTTTAATTTAAAATGAGGCAGGGCATGGATGGGAGTACTTTTCCCTACAGGGATATAATAATAATTATACCCATGACCTTCTGGCCTTGCCTCTAGAGATTGACCCAAAGGTCTGCTGTTCTCTCACAGTAGACATGCTTGTCTTTCCTCTTGATTTCACTTAGAGCAGATGCATTGACAGGCATTCTTAATAAACCTGTTGCAAAGCAACGCACTTTAAAGCAGTACTCAAAGTTACAGTAAGGATCCCTGACGGGAACTAAAGGTGGCTGTAAATCTCCAGAGTGTGATCTCCAACGAGCTGGAGTATTGGTCTCTGATAAAACATAACCAATGTCCTATGGCTTCAAACCTCTATTTCTCATTCTTTTTGTTCCTGTTGTTATTGTTGTTGTTGTTGTTGTTATTCTTCTTCTTCTTCACTTTAGCTGATGTTTTACTTAGCATTCTGGGATACAATGGTCCTCCATCTCTTCATCCAAACAGATGTGCAACATGTAACTTAAAGTATCAATGCTGATAGGAATACACTAAAAGAAAAGGTATCTCTCTTCCAGGCATGTAGTCTACAAGCTAAATCGTTATTTATAGCTGAATGTTTTTGTTTTTTTTTCCCGCTGGGAATGAACTGATGAACTTCTGAGTGGTCTGGCATGGAACTATTCCTTCATTAGGACTTTAATTAAACATGCATTTGCCTTGCCTGCAGCTCCCATTTAACACACAGCTTTTCTTGGCACTCTGCTCTTTTAATTGGATGTTGAAGAGGAAAGAAGCCTTGAGGTAATAAAGTGCAAAAACTATCACAACACCCCAACCACCCCTATCTTAAATCATGTTTAATCACCTCTTAATGTTCTCTAAATTAGTTGTTGTGAGACAACATTAACTTGCTAGTGGAGTCAGGCAAGAGACATGCTTTGATACACCTGGTCAAATAATTATGCTTTGAATAAAATGAAGCAAATCTTCTTTTAAAAGCACGTGCATATTTGATGAAACGGGCAGGAAATATACTTCAGATTAAATCTTCCCTGGTTGTCCGTCTGGATATACAATCCGTGTCCTGTCTGTTTGTACAGCTTGAAGCGGGGGCTCGTACAAATGCTGTTCACTTTCTTCAGACAGTTACATTTCCCGCTAAAGAGGTTCTCTCACTCCCCTCTCCTCCTCCACCCAATTTTTCATTCCATTTATTATGAAGCCCCTAGGCAGATGTGGACTTTTGTTGTAAAACCAAATCGACATATTCCTGTAGAGTGCATGGGACCTGGAAGGCTCTGTTTGTGGGAGAATCGCAGGTGTTGCTTCTCACTCACTCACTCCAACGCACACGCACGCACGCACGCACGCACGCACGCACGCACGCACGCACGCACACACACATTACAATCTTTAATATATAAAAGCACATTTATAATCTGTGAGAAGCACTCCCCTTGAAAAAAAAATACAGTTTGAGTAGTCAACAAAACTTCTATTCAAATGCAATTGCTCAAAAACTACAACAACCAGCATGCGCTGGTCATTATTGTGCAGTATCACCAGTAGCAAAGTGAATGGCATCATATCTGCCACAGACTAATTGTAGTCATTTCCGATTATGCAGGGAAGGCTTATCGGATGAAAAAGCTGATTCCATGTTTTCCACTGGACTGAATGGACTCATATTGCACATTGCGTCTAATACTCAGGAATGTTGAAATGGAACAGGCAGTAATAAAGCACAGGCCTCTAATTTACATTGTCATTCATTAAAAACAGAAGGGGGCAAAATAGAACATTGGCAGCCTCCTTACATATCTGAGTAATTACTAACCAACCCAGATGCGACCGGAGCCTGGATAATTTTCAGTATGGCCGTTTAACAGCTGCCATGCCGGAGTGGTTGGAGTGCCTTCGCTATGTCTCTGCCTGGGCTATAGTTTTACATGTCCTTAATAAGAACGGCTAGAGACAGGCACAACAAGATGAAAGGCTGCAGGAAGAAAGAGAAGCAAAATGTGTCTTTGGATGGAGCTGCTCTAGCATTCTCAATTTCCTGGCCAACATCAAATGCCTCAACGTGGCATCACCCGTACTTGTCACATAGCGAAGCTTCTGCCCAAGCGTCGCTCCTCTGACGCCAAAGGTAGCCTTTTGCGTCGTATATTGACGTAGCCTTTTGCATCGTATATTGACGGTTTTGGCCACATAACTCTTTGTTGTGGCACCTCAATATTATGCTTTTTTTCCCTTCATCCGCTAGAGAGTTACATGAACTCCTGTGGTCGGGCTCGCCCACTATCTTAACAGTTCGGGCATGAGCCCGAGTTACGTGAACTCCTGTGAGGTTATGTTTAGGGGTTGTGGGTGGGGTACGGGAATCACAAACTCACAAAAATCAACGCGCACACGGCGAAGACTGAGCGGGCATGCTCGCGGTCGGTTATCATGAGCAAAGCCTTAGCCATAGTAGGATTCGTAAATTCGCGACCGAGTGCGTCACTTTATGACGCCTTGGGAATGAGAACAGCCTGAATGCCTTCTGTTTCACTGTGTCAAAAGACTGAATGTATGTTCTGTTGCATTTAAAGTGGCTGTTACAACTCCGACATATCCGATCTGAAAGGTTTTCGATTGCAGCGGCCTTGTTTATATTCTAAATCAATATGACGTATGAAACAAGATGAATATGAATAAAAAAATAGTCTACGTCAGGTGCAGCTGGCACAGGCAGACCAGAGGTACTCGATCGATCACAGGACCCACGCTTGCTTGATGACGCAGGGACGAGCCACAGTCGAGATTTTATAAGGCTGCGGAGCGTGCCACTGAAAACAAGTGCGTTATCACAATGAGCCACATGGCAGTCCCAAAATATACACTTTCCATTCAACAAATACAGAGAGATTTATAATTAGCAGAATTCACTGTGCAATGCCTCAGGATTGCTGCCATATTGTCTGACATCTGCTTTGCAGCTTGTCTGTATTCTCAATTTCACACGGCGCACATATCATCCTTGGACTGCTGCCATGGGGCTATGACATATTCCTGAGAAGCAATCGTGTGATGAACAACCTTTTTTGGATGGGGCCTTAGGATAGTTACTCTTTTGCCGTTATCTATTTGAGGGTAACATGCACCCAGAGAGGTGTAAGTGTCTCCCACACATATCTGTCTGGTTTTCTCTGTGCTATCAGGAAGCTTGAACATGTTATGAATGTGCTTTGAATATGGTTATTAAAGTTTATTTTCTACGCCCCAACCCCCATCCCTCTCTGTCATGATCTGAAGTGCTACCATATGGAAAGTATCGGGTTCAGCGCTCTCCTGGAAACTGTGCTGAAAATTTAATGTGGAGAATGATTCGCCAAAACGATTTCAGATTTGAATAGTTTATACTGCAGCTGAACCCATCGTTGGAGACCAGACTGTTTGAAGAGAGGTCCTGCCCTTTCATGATGTCTCTTACTCTTGCTGTATGTACTCACATCAAAGTGAGGGCTCGGTAGCTTTTAAAAAAATATTAGCACAGTTATAAACACCAAAGATTATTCATCACAACCTTCAGCATACACAATGTATTGTGATACATAAAAGGAAGCGTTATTTGTCCAGTTCATTGTGTCTGCTTTTTTTTCTTGCAGCAGTCCTTTACCATTCTAGTTTCCATTGAATTTAAGGTCAGTTGGGTGTCGGTGCTTATTTGGATGCGTAGCCTAGTCATTGGCAAACTATGTATTTTTGAGATAATGTAGTGGACACACTCCTACACACTCTTGACCTATGACAAGTATCCTGCACAATTTCACTAGATAATTTTTAACCTTTTTTTAACTGTGATTATTTCAAATTCAAGTCATTCACAGTACTGTGCAATTAAGCGATTAATTTGAACCAATCCACAAATTGTCAGTAAGGTTAATGGCAATTTCCAATGGGATGAATGGCCTGCTCTCATTGTTATTCTACGTGCGCTCTTGTATGTGCTCCTTTTTACAGAGCACCATCTGAAATGCAGTAAAACCTTCAAAGCCATGTAGAGATGAGTAGCATTAAACCTGTATCAGTCTGAACTGCTGCCTTTGTACACTTTCGCATGGCTAACTCCCTGCTCTATTATTTATTATTTCCTCGTTTTTGTAAGATTCCTCATCTTAAAATGCTTCTTTGTGCACTTCCTCTGCATAGAAGAAAAATTAGATCTAACAAATGACGGCAGGATGAACTATGGATTTGAATATCTGCGCTGCTTAGGTCGCATGTGCTGGTGAATTTCAGGCTGTTTGTTTTGACTGTAGGAAGACTGTCCCATGAGGGCAATTAAACATACGTTGAAGTTGCGTTTCACAGATCATCTCCTCCGCAGAACGAGCATGTGGGTCTTTCTCCTCCACTGACCGAGCAGAGGAACACAGAAGCGCTTGGAAATAATTTGGGGATGTTCATTTCGGTTAGAAAAACATTTGGGATCACAAAAGGGGCAATTGCTAAACCGCTGTAACCTTTGTATGAGGAAGTTCACAGTGTTCACAAGGCATGGTGACCTCAGTATTCCCACAATCCATCGTGTGTTCGGTCTGCAAAGGAACAGTCATACAAGGAGAACAGCTGCTTTATTAACTTTGTTTCGATGTGTTTCAACATTGCCTGAACTGTTTAAAAACTATTTTAAACTCCTTTTCTCTTTAGCTGCCCTCAGCACATTCATATTTGAGTATTGTCCTTAGCTTTAAGCTTTAAACAACTCCTCTCCTACGCATTGTGTATAAATAAGATCAACCAAAGAGGAAGAGCAAGAAGTATATGAAGATTCTTAAAGGCCAGGAACATAAACATGACACTGATCATCTCTGTTGCCAGTTACCCTCCACAGTAGTCACCTTGAACTCCACTTCTTAAAATACCTGGACACCAATTGCTCTGATTCACTATGTATAATAACAACTTTCAGTTTGAATGTAACACGAGGTGAAATCCAAAGAGCTTTGGGGGCCACTGAAAATGGGCACACTCTGATAGCACTTTCATAAAGCAAACTACTTTAAAAACAATCTTTCAGATGAGAGACCAGGCATATCTAAACCAGAGATTAGCAGTGAGGTCACAAATGACAGCCTGCATAGTCTTTGTGAGGGCTAATGCAGAAAGAAGCTTGTTTGCCGCCAGAAAGCCAGAAGCCTTTGGCTTCAATATCGGCCTTTTCCACTGACACTGGGTGAGAGTCGCGATCGAAACGAGGATGAGCCGGGGCCCAGCGACCTGGGACACATTAGACCTATGCTGTGAGAGAGAGGCTTGGCCTTGGGGGTACGCTGCTTTTGATTTGGTGTGGGACACTGGGGAAGAGTTGGACCTGGATCAGTAATCCACTAGAGACAGATGGAGCCTGTATATCTGATCTCAGAGATTGTGTGTCAGGAGGTCAGCGGCACCACGGTATACCTCGTACTGAATGGGCGCCCCAATGTCGGCATTTATGTTTCCGAGACGACAGATGAATAAGTCGAAGTGTGTGGAATGTGAAAATGTGAGAATGCAGTGAGCAGACAGTCAGAATTATACCAGCCACTTGTTAAAAATGAAAGTTTATTTGGATGTTTTTAACACAAAATGTTTGATTATTATGTTATGTTTTCTACCGTACTGGGTTTATCACAATGTAATATAAATACACTTCATCTGCTGGTACAGAAGATGGTCTAAAATCGCAATAGCTTTGAAGTGCCAAATACTTTTCAAATTTGAATGACCCATCATGCATTGCCATATACAGTGCACATGCTGCCGTTAAATGGGAAGCTTATACGATAAAAGAGCCAAAAACACATCACAGCAATCACAAGCATGAGCAATTTTTTCTGTGCAGAAACAGAAATAGATATCACTGTAATAATATTTTTTCCATGAATATTGGTTGCATTTTAATGGGTGCTCAGCACTCTGTTTTCATACATAAAAATGTAGTTTTCATGTAGCATATGCATGTCAACCTTCCCCCTTGTAAAGTATGTATACATGTAACTTAAAAGCCTCAGTGTTGGATGTTGACATTTGAATTGTGGTGATTATATTATGCACTAGTTCCACTGAAAAATGTGTTGAAGAAGATGTGGCTAGCATGCTCTGAGAAGCCCCTGTCAGCAAGCTCACGTTTCATCTTGGCAAGGATTTGTGCAAACTCTGTAATGTTGCCACAGTGAAGTGATTCACAGGCCTTCACTTGAGTTTCAACACCTCACTTCACGGGGCTAGAGGAAACACATGCATAGGACACCGTTCAGCCATGCTGGATGACTGCACCATTCCCATCATGCATTTTTCAATAAGAAGAAAGTTAGATTACCAGTGAGCCAGTATAAGCCATTGGAGTAGAGGCCCTGCTAGACACGGCGCTTGTGTTACTTTCTATATGTTAACTGAGGTGAGTAATGTGGATGTACAGTAATTTAAAGCAAACTTCTAGAAGACAGAATATATGTACGTTACATATAAAGTTATAGTGGTGGTTACACTGAATGGCATAATTGTAAATACACTGGAACACTCGAAAAACATTTTTTTGCAGTGCAGATTGTATCAATAATAAGGTAGAAGAGAAAATAGCCTATCAATGGGACTATGAACAAGTCCAGGAATCATTTCATAACACACAAGAGAAACAGAAGAGTAACATATAAAAACCTGTTTACCCCCCCCCCCCCCCCCCCCCCCCCGCCCATGGCTTATGGCAGGATACCAGATACATGCCTTCGGCCGAGCTGTTTTCTTACTGCTTGCTGCACTTGACATATGTGGAGCATGTCCGCATGTGTTTACTGTAGCCTTCCCAAGCTTAGCGGTGGGTCCAGCACTGTCCCCGGTTTAGCCCGTCCCTATAGCCCGTCCCTCAGTTCTTCAGAGTCTTGGCGAAGGCCTTCTTGAGAGGCTTCCTCTGGTCCTGGGTGGTTTCCTGCTGCGGGTGGGGGGCCTGGTCCGACTCCGGGAGGGTGGGATCTTGGACGTTCTTGAGGTTCAGGGTGTGCTCTTTGGTCTCGCGCTTGGCCTGCCTCAGCAGTCGCTTCATGTTCTTCACCTTGTCCCGCAGGTGGTTGTTGGCCTTCTCTAGGACGCGCACCTTCTGAGAGAGGGTCTTGACCCGGTCCTCCTCCTCAAACAGGGCCTTTTGCACTGTTGAGCACAGTAGCTGCAGGACAGACACAGGATGGTGGGTGGTGAATGGATACACCATGAAACAGGGTCAACAGTAGGCAAGTGAGTTTATATATAAACATAATGGGCCTCATTTATCAATACAGTTGTAAAAAAGAGCGTATATTTGATGGATCTTATGAATTACCATACTCACACGCCCATTTTATTATCTATATTTGGCAAGGCCACCTCCTTTAAAATGCACATGCCAAACGCGGTTTTCTCCAGTATATTAGGCCATGCCGGCAACAGGAAAGCAACTAATTTTTCTGTGAGGGCAAACTTTAAATGCTTATGAATGAACATGAAAATGAACGTGTGCTTATTGGGAGCGTTAGTAGTGGTGTGCAGCCTAGCTTAAAAGGCGCTATGTGGCAGAGGATAACCAGGGCTAAAATGCTTCCCCTGAATTGCGAACTACAGCTGAGATAAAAATTTTAAAAGAAAATAACCATTCACAAAAAAAGTTCCGGACGACACAGGGAATGGCATCCTGGACCTCTTGGCTGCAGAAGAGAAGGTGGGTGATATCATTGGGAAAGTAGTGATAGAAGACACGACTGTGACTTGATTGGTCAAGATATCAAGATTCTCTCACGCCAGTTGTGACATTTGCTAGGTCTTTTAAGCTAATAAAACTAGATCGGATTTATAGAAGAAATATGAAAACAGTTTTGCGTCTTGCATACAACATGACTGGTGATGCTTAATTATTTTCACATGCCTGTCTCCAATAAATCCTTATACAGAGGCTATTTCCTGATGTAATACTTTTAAACCAGCATCTGCTTCATTCCATTTAGGCTGCACATGATGAGAAACTAATAGCGATTAAGCTAATAGTGATTAAAGATTCTTAAAAATCAACATATTCAGATACTATTTTTGCCAATTAGGCTACACAACATACAGCACGTCTACAGCTACAACGCGTAGGTCAAGTGCATTTTAAAATATTGCCCAGATGCATTAACTGCTTTTAATATTTTCATAAATGAAATGACTTGGACGTGCCGTTTTTTATGATCAGCTACTCAGTTAAGGCGAACTCTGATTTTAAAGCTCACATAACCTATGTTTTCCAAGAGCACCTTTTTGTTTATCACCTCGCCTGTTGACTCCGCAGTGCTCTGAACAAAGGTTATTTGTTTTCAGGCTGCACAACTAATGTTCCCTCGCTGTTCCCTGCATGCAATGCCACTGCCTCGCCACTGGGAAAAGCGTACGCAAGGTCAAGAGCTGTCGTGAGATTTCATCGTACTGTACACCCACATTCATTTGGATAAATCCAGGAATTTCCCTAAAAATGGCTGTACGCTCACTTTACGATCAGATTTGAACGTACGCCTGAATGATAAATGAGGCCCAATATGTATACAAAATGTAAAATGTCTGGAAATAGGCATTTATTTATATAATTTAAGAAACACTACGTTTATAATCTATTACAGTTAATTTTTTTTTTTCTGTGCCTGATACATGGAAAAAAAGATTCTTTCCTCTTTATTTTTTTAATGGTTTTATGGTGTTACTTATTACAAGCAAATCCTTTGATATGCAATCATACAAGGATATTCTTTGGGCAAGAATGTTTTCTCCTTTCAGGATATACATAATTTGAATCTTAAAAACCTCTGTGAATGAGCTTACTTATTGATGTCCTGTTAGTAATAATGTGGGTTCCTCTTGGAATGCTTAAGCAGACTGTTTACAGGGTTAAGTTCTTCAGAAAGGTAATGGGAAAATGCTTTGAATGGAGGCTTTGGCTGATGTTTTTAATTATGTTTTAATGTTTCTTTGTGGCCGTGTGTATAAACAGCTTTTATTTCCTGAGCAATTTATCATTCCCGCTGGTTTTGATAAGCAGCAAAAGCCACAAGCGCGGGGGCTTAGCCTAATTCCCTGGAATTATGGAACCTTCCCTGGCATGTCCAGCAGCAGAACCAGCTCGTATTTCTCTTTAGTATGTGCTATTTTCTTTACGAGATTGCGGTTAAGTGTTTTCCTTCTAATGTGTGTGCCTGTGGCTGGAGGTTACACGGACTGAGCGATTAACGCATGACAATCCAGAGTCAACAAGGAACTAATCAGTCAACAGCAAAATGATGTCCAGTAACCATAGTAACCAATTCACAGCAGCGTGTTTTGAGAACGTCCAGACAACTTTTGTGGGCTGCCACCGCGGCGCTACCCCCCAGACATCTTAACCAGGCCAGGGCGCACCGCGAAGCCATAAAGCGGCAGTGTCGTATAATGGTTAAGGAACTGGACTTGTAACCAAAAGGTTGCAGGTTCGATTCCCAGGTAGGACCCTGCCGTTGTACCCTTGAGCAAGGTACTTAATCTGAATTGCTTCAGTATACAGTATATCCAGCTGTATAAATGGATAAATGTAATAAGAAGTTGTGTAAGTCGCTCTGGGTAAGAGCGTCTGCTAAATACCTGTGATGTAATGTAATATAATAATCCTTTGCAGTAAAGCCCAGATCTTATACTGCCCACAGGTAAATGCCCTTTTCCCTAAACACAAATTTCCATGACAGACCTCTGTGTTTCCATACAACATAGTGTGCCATATACAGTGCACTGTACAAAATATTAAAATATTATTCAAAATATAAAGGAAATAATGAATTCTATAACAATGTGTTATAAAAGTAATTGGAGTTACTTTCATGCACTCCATAGTGTATTGTCTTTTGTAGACAATACAGGCAGTTGACTATACCTCATTGGTATAGTGAGGTAACTGATGTATATAATAAAGCAATATTGACATAAATGAAGGCGGACAGGGTTAAACAGCACACACTTTTGAAGAACCGCGGGCGACTTTGAACAGGATTAACAATCAACTTGTACAAGTCGTCGAGCGCAATGTGAGCTGTGTGACGGTTAACTGAAGGTTCTGAGGAAAGTGTAAGTGGCGCTTGACACCTGAAGGGCCCTTTAGAATATGTGAGGATCCTTCATGTAACAGATGAGGCAGCATCTCATCTTATTGTTCCTGTCTTGCCTTACTGTTCCTGTCTCTGTGTTTTACATTTCAGAACAAGCACCCTTATTAACTACATTCTCAGTTAATTAGCTTCAATGGCTCTATGTGCCAACACTGAGCATATTAATTTCTAATGGGAGGGGCATACATGTAATGCTAGAGAGGTGCAAATCCCATACATTAGAAAGATGAGCAGGGGTCATATTCTTTAAATCAGAGATACATGTCTCATGTATAAAACAGATTTCTTAAAAGCAATCCACCATTTATGGGGAAATCCAATCCAAATATTGGAGCAATGTGTTCCAGATGTTTGACAGAACAGGGCTGTCCCTTGAAGTGTAGCAGATCTCTTACATATGAAGGCTTTGATATGCAATTATATACTGACATTCTTGCGACAAGTTGTCCAAGGATGCATTCTTCTCTTTTCAGGAAATACTTGTTTTGAATCTTAAAAACCTCTGTGAATTACCTTATTTATTGATTGTCCTGTTGTTAGTAATAACTGGTCAATTAATAAGCCTTGATATGTAAGAGATTTGCTACTCTTCAAGGGACAGCCCTTATATGTCTGTCAAAATTTGGATTTGGGGATTGATTTTCAAGCATCAGACATGTACAGATGGGTGACAAATTAAAGGAAAAACCAATATAAAGTGTCGTAGTAAGGTTTTGGGCCACCACGAGCCGTTAGAACAGCTTCAATGCGCCTTGGCATAGATTCTACCTCTAGTCTAGCATAGATTCTATTCTCTGGAACTCTACTGGAGGGATGGAACACCATTCTTCCAAAAGATATCCCCTTATTTGGTGTTTTGATGATGGTGGTGTCTAACACGCCGGTCCAAAATCTCCCATAGGTGTTCTGGTGACTGCGAAGGCCTTAGCATATGATGGTAAAAATATGACTTAAAAATTTAAGTATTAAAAATAGTAAATAGTAAAATATTAGTAGAAATAAGTTGACCAATTCTGTTGTAGTAATTGTGAGCATGTTCTGCAGTTGTCCAGTGGTTGAACTCGAGCACGTCATTGAGCTCTAAGTATGTTTTTTTGCTGCCATGGCGCTGTGTTACCTCTGATTAAATCTTGAGAACAAATGCAGTCATTTATGTAAATGCAACCCTTTTTTGTCCCATTACCATGCGAGTTCTTTCATGTGCAGTCAACCTCTGATTGAAAGCAGAACCTGATGTAAATCCTGAGCCTTACTGAGAAGGAAAAGTGAAAATAGGCAGCTGATTTTATTTATTTCCATACAAGTGAACTACATAAGTCCACGACATGGACTACAGTGTTGACAATGCAATCGGACGTGGAGTGATCAGAAGCATATTCAAAAGTGATCGAAAAATCAAGGTATGTTTCTTACAGTATAGACATGTATACTGTGTGTGTGGTATGAATATTTATAAAATGCTTCAGTGTTTTTAAGGTGCAAACTCTGCTCTGTGTATTTTCTAGAGAAAAAAAGACTCCAACCACTAACCTCAAGAGGAAAAACAACCCAGAACCCCAAACCAGAGAAATTACCAACACCCGCAACCTAACACTATGGCAATTAAACACCACAATTAAACCCTACAATTAGACCCAACAGAACTTAAACCCTATACCAGGACAAGTAACACCACATTACATTACATTCATTTAGCACCACCCATATGGACAACTACTAGCATATGTAACCCTGAATGACCAATACCTAAAACTGCATCAGTACAACTGTAAAATTAGTACGATCTGGGATGCTCTAGTAAAATAATAACCACCACCATCAACTTAACTAAATTAACCATTAACTAAATGCAGAGCAACAAAGCCAGCCCAGAGCCTAAAGTACAGAAGTGACCCCCTGGTCATGCCTGTGCAGTATATGAAAACTATAACTGTAAACTTCAGCAGATAAGCAACAACATACAATGTGTATGTGCTTCATGCTGAAAGCTGCGCTTGGGAGGCATGGGGAATCATCAATACTTGAGCACTGCCTCTTGAGCACTGCCTCTTGAGCACTGCCTCTCAACTCACCAGCATCCACATCCTGGTCTCAAAACCAAAAAAGCACTGATCAATGGGGTTCTTCCCTGCCCAAATATTTTCAGTCTTAAAGTCCTTCCGAGTTCTTTCAACCGCTCGGAATGCTAATGTCCAGAGCCAACAAGAACACATTACGTGTATGTGAAGTTTCTAAACAGCCTTTTGAAGACTGCGGCTTTCCTGAGCGAAATCCACTGTCGGTGGAATGTTTTTTATGGTGTAGTGCGATAGCCAGAACGCAGCTGGAGTCTCAATCACGATCCATCTCCTGATAACAGAGCAGAACTTAGACCGCCTGATTGAGAATAATGGAGGTCTCACCAGGTGTGCATAGCAACACACCTCACACCCCCCCCCCCCCCCCCCCCCCCCCCGAGCCCACACACAGGCAGCTGAAAGAGAAGGACAGCCTTCTTGCAGCTCCACATGACTGTATAGGGGGAGGTCCAGATCAAGGGATGATATGACAGTTTGAGTGGAACCCTGCAGAACTAAACAAAGCTGTGAACACATATTGACTGCACTCTGTTCCCTGCTCATGGTCTTTCTGCGCATTGCCCATGAGAAGGCCAAGAACCGGCTACATTTTTCTTTTTAACAGAATTTGTTAGTCAGCTACAGACCTTTACAGACCTCTGGTTGAATTCGGTGAGGTCAGTTGGTTCTGTTGGGGTGGGCGGTTCTTACCCGGCTGTCCTCCTGGGCCTCCCACTCTGGGCTGTACGTGTGCACCTGGGTCCCCGGTGTGCAGTTGGAAAACTGGAAGAGGCTGGCAAACATTCGGTGGTTCTCCGGCGTGTCGGGAAAGATGGGGTCCTGGAAGTTCACGCCGTGGGGAATGATGCTGTAGTTCTCGTCCATCCTGGAGAACGGGCAGGAATCAGTGTGCTAACAAATAGCGGTGACCCCGCCCCGGTGTGTTTATAATTCCTTTTCGTTTTAATATTTTTTCATTAATTTTGATAACAAATACAGAAGGTAACATAGCCAAGCAAAATAACAGCCACATAATTTGTTGTATTAGAGAACAATGTTTCTTAATATTTTGACATTAAGATGCAATAAAAAATTTAGCTATAGAAAAATCCCCACAGTAAAATGACTTTAAGATACCTTTGTACAGAACTATTAGAGCACATCCTACCACAATCTGCAGAAGCAAAAAAAGCCATGCCATGGGTTCAGAAAAAAACATAAAGAACGTGTAGGAAATAAAATCTTTTTTACAATCTTTTGCTTATTCCTGGCAGAACAGTGATATACCAAATAGGTAAGGGGAAAACAAAATCAGAAGTGGACCTGCCTATTACAGGGCCCATGGCTCTGTCTCTGTCTCTCTCTCCATCAGGAGTCGAGTGGCATTCTGTTCCTGTCACTCACTGCCTTGCTCCCTGTTTCCCACAGTCCCCTCAATGCTTCCCATAAAGAGCGCAATGAATGGAGGTTTATCAAGGTTTTCAGGGTGGCAAGAGAAATATTAATACAAAAACCATGGTTACGCTGGAGCATTGGGAGAAAGGGTGGTGGGTGGGGGGGGGGGGGGGGGGGGCTCATTTAATCTGTCCCTCGTTAAGAGCCGCCCTCTTTCATTCCCTCGGCACTTTGGCCGGCTGCCCGGCCGGGCCTATGGAAGTCAGCTTTTTCATTTTTTATTTCCTTGCCCCTTGATACTAGACATTTCTGACATGAATGGAGAATGCTGGACTTGAATGAATTGCCTTAAACTCGGCATGCAGGGATTCATTTTGGGTTGTTCCACTCTGATAATTTGGCAAATTAACAGAAGGCTAATAACAGCTCATTTTGTCTCTTTTGTCCCTCCTACCCCTCGACAGGACCTACATGATTGGCACTCCATTGTCCCTCCTACCCCTCGGCAGGACTTCCATGACTGGCACCCCCCTACCCCTCGGCAGGACTTCCATGACTGGCACCCTCCTACCCCTCGGCAGGACTTCCATGACTGGCACCCTCCTACCCCTCGGCAGGACTTCCATGATTGGCACTCCATTGTCCCTCCTACCCCTCGGCAGGACTTCCATGATTGGCACTCCATTTCCTCCCTTTGTAGTGCTTTATTATTGTAAATTATTGTTTTTGTGCTTTTACAATCGACTGATATGTATTTTAGTGTCTTTGTTACATGCTGTATTACAAAACACCTTGAGTTATATGACAATGTGCTATATAAATCAAAATTATTATTATTATGTATTATTATTGTTGTTATTATTATTATTTATTATTGAAGAAAGTCTGAAGCCAAGTTAATCAATGCCTTTCAGTCGATAGATACGGCAGTGTATTTATAGTGCATTTACACATAGACCTTAGTTACTGGTGAGATGCATTTCTGCTGAGCTGCGCATTGACATTGCCTCCTCAGCCCCAGCCTCCAGCTGGTGTTAAGGTCCACCCAGTGTGGGAGGGTAGCTACTCCCACCCCCTGACCTCAGGTCACTGTCAGTCATACTGGGTAGCAGGGTGATTCGTCTTTGGTTAGAGGAGCACAATAAGGAAACAATAAGCACCAGGCCCTAATTAAGGACCAAATCCATTGTTACGTCCATGTTCCCTAAAATTGAATCAAATGTGTTTCCAAAACTTCTCCTTGCTAAGCTTCTCTCTGTGACCCCTGTATCAAATTACTTACCTATAAATATGGCTATTTATAGGTCAGTAATTTGAAACTGACTGGTTTGTGTGTGTGTGTGTGTGTGTGTGTGTGTGTGTGTGTGTTGCGGGGAGCTGGGGGTGCACCTCCTTTACCATTTTCCATCACACCTGGATCCAATTAGTAGTGCGAGTGTTGATTTTGGAACCTGACAGTACACAGCCAATCCACCTGGCTTCCATAATCTTTCCCTTGAAAGACATGAAAATAATGTATTTTTCTTGTCGTCTTCTGCCCTGTGTCAATTGCTACCCCATCTTAAAATAACAAGTATATTGCTCCAACCCACAATTATCAGCATTAACAAGCTGTAGACCATGTAAGAAAGTCAGTGTGCTGGCCAACATTAATTGCGTAGAACGTGGCACAGGAGCATTGACACAGGGGGCCTGATTTACTAAGACCTTTATAGCACACGCAAAACTAATAACACAACCAGTGATTGGTGCAAAACAAATACATGACCAATTATCGGTCATGTTATTGGTTTTGCGTGAGCTAAGAGGTTCTGCACATGCTAAAGGTCAGGTGTGGGCTACATATGTGTATACAGTATGTGTATGTGTGGGTGTGTATGTTTCTGAGCAAGGTGTGTCTGTCTCAGCAGTGTTCAGTGTGTGTGTGTGTATTTGTGCATATCAGTCATAGCAGTATCTGTGTAAGAATGATGTAATATTAGTGTGTTTGTCAACAGCGTGCAAGTGTATAAGCATGCATATAGTGTCTATGTTTAAGAGAGCAGTGTGTGTGTGTGTGTGTGTGTGTGTGTGTGTGTGTCTGTGCAACAGGCTACACAGACACACAGCCAACAGTTGAGCTGGAAAGCAGGGGCACATAGAGGGTAGTGTTGTGTGCAAAGTGTAAACCCTGAGAGTAGGTGAGTGGGTTTGCACAATAATAATGAACGGCCGTTTCCTCAGCTTCTGTTAACTGGCGGATGCATTATTATTTATTTAACAGACACTCCTTCCACAGGGAGATTCTGCTGGGCATTTCATTTTCCAGCTAAGTGCCTTGTTGACAGGCACAGCAACAACAGTACCCCACCTGGGAAATAAAGCCCTCTTTTGGCCCAGATACTTAACCGCCGCGCTGCGCTGCCACTTGACAAGATCCTGCTACAAGAGGAGGAGATGATCTGGCAGGCGGGTGCAGACAGGGGGACGAGGGAACAGTTCCACGCCTTTGGGGCTTTTCCAAACCAGTTCCGGAAAACCACATTCATCCCATACTCTCAGAAAAAAAGGTACGAATAGCATCTAAAAAGGTCCAAACACTTGTCACTGGGGTGGTACCCAATAGGTGCATAAAATTGTACCCCTAGTCAGCAATACATAATTAATCTGTACCATTTTTGCTTGAAAAGTACTTATTAGTACCCAAATAGAACACTGTACTTTCAGGGTATATTTGGGAAATGTGTTCCTTAAAGAAGAAAAATGTACCTCCATTGTACCTTTATTTCTGAGAGTACAAGTGCACAACAAAACACAATCAGCCCGTGCTTTTAATTGAATCCATGCCTCCTTGGGGGAAAACAGGTAATTTCCCTTGACGCGCATTGTCGTTGCGTTATTACATGCAGCAAATTCAAGTCCTTAAGCGATTCCCACGTGCTCTGTGTGTCCATGCGGCATGGGGTGCCTGGTATTTTTCTGTGCCTCGCACAGCAGGCATGTAAAACTCAGGAACTTTCCAAAAACTGGACGCCAGCCCAACATATTAGCCAGTCACATGCGCTCAAATGTGTACTAAAATTTTTGAGCAGAGGTGATAATATGTATATTTTCAATTGGTGATACTTCCATTATTTCTCTCTCCTTCAGGTTCTATTACACAAAATGTGATTAGAATTTTGACTTCACTACTTGACTTCCACATTTTCCAGACCGTTTTTTTTCATTTTCATTATTTTTTTTTGTTGCAACCATTTATTTTCAGTTCATGGAGAAACCATAACCTTGATCAAGAGAGCTAACATACACACGTTGAAATTGAGACTGGAATTTGATGAATCTGGAGTATTTCTGTCATTTGCACCAGGGCTTTCATCCAAATAAATAAATAACATCTTCACAATGTTTAAATGCTTACTGGCAGAAATGGGACAGAGGGATTTCTTAAATACAAAAACTCTTATGAGTTATCAGCGACTAGGTGATTTGGATAAATCACAATCAGGCTTTCAAATTGGTTTGTTGTAAGTTCACAAGTTCAAAAGCTCCACCCATTATGGAGTTAAGGAAGCCTCACTTTCCCATGCTGTGAATAGGCACTGTGCGTGTTGTGAGGAGATGGTGGTCTCCAAAATGTCACAATGGGATATCAGTCGAAAGTCCCCTAAGACTTTCAGGCTTCAGGAGATGAACAAACTGTGAGGCACACTAAACAGGATACTGTTTAGTCAAAGACATATTGCTTTACTTAAGGTTTCCATGGCAAGTTTTTTTTAAAAGTTTTTTATTGGATGATTTGACTATGTCCATCCAAACTGGAACCAGATGGCTGCATTGGGTCATGGTTCATGGTTCTTGTACAGCCAAAATAGAGGGGAGGGGAAAAACCTGGAATCACCAGAAAGTGAAAATACCTCCACTCCACTGGTGTAGTGGCAAAGCCCTTACAAGTCTGAACATGGCAACATGACAGAGCGGGGACTGCAGCAGGCACCAAAACACAATACTGACTATACACTAAACTATTGTGTTTATCTCTTAAGTCCTGCTCTGTACTCCAATCTGTGAGGCCCATTGAAAGAGAGTGGTTTCATGATGTGGCATAGCGATTGCGTGGCTGGGCCTATAACCAGAAGGCTGCATGTTCAATTTCTAGAGTGAGGCATTGCCATTGCACTATTGAGCAATGTTCTTACTTGAATGGCTTCACCAGCACATGAATAATATACCGAAATGTCTTCTGTGAGCATCCGAATAACATGGTCCTTCCCCAGCACTCTTTGTTGAAGAACCTAAAACTTTCCACACATAAAAAGTGCGAATACATAAACTCTTACAGGTCTTTACTTATATAGTACAGGACATGTATAATTGGCATATGGAAGGAAAATTTACAGGTTTCCATGCTAAACACGTATGTGCCCTGTCTCGAGGGCTCTCACATTTATGATTAATGCGGGAGGTTTTTCCCAGCTGTGCATTTTTGAAACACGATCTAGACTGGTTTTCCTTCCTTTGCTGTGGGACTTTCGCAGGAAATGGGAACCATAAGAGACCCCCCAAAGAAACAGTTTGGCACTAAACTCTGCTGATTCAGCACAACAGGGACAGGCAACACTGCAAGACATGAGAAAGAAATGACTGCTGCAAGGCAAAGCTTCTTGTGATCTGTTTATGAGACAAGGATTTGATAATCTCTGTAACTGCGGGACAGGGCCCGACTTCAACATCTCTCATTAGCAATGTCTCTTCCAGCTGCTTGTGATATTTAGTCACTCCAGAAGAAGAAAGAACGACATTGTTTACAACATTTTTAGGTTGATCTCATTCTGTGATGCAATATGTTTGTCAGAGATTATATTAAGGGCTGGGAGGTTATACGGATTATACCAGCAACTGCAGCTTGCCTGCTTAGAAATTAGTCTCAGGTTTGAGTTGTTTACTACCCACAAAAGCTAACAGTTATTAGCCAGCAAGGTAACTGAGGAGGAGGAGAAGTAAAGATGCCAAGTCTTTGTACTGCTTGCTAGTCCTGCTGTTTAAAAAACACCAAAAAGTAACTAGCTCAAAGCTAACAAATAAGTGTGAATTAGTTAGCAATAGGTCGGGACTATTCGCGCCAGCAGGTGAATGCAGCTCTACTTTTCGGGCGATGCTTTCCAGGGACGTCTTTACGGAAGCCCTTTACATCATCATCTATTCCTCCCCTGTCGTTCGATAGGCATTCGTTTCAGCACAGGTGTGCTGGGTGCCTGATGCTGACAGCACGGGCCCTGTTAAACGAGACTCTTCAAAAACAAAGCGCAGACATCCAGCTATGCAGCCCTTCGCCAACACAGACTCCCCCTACTATCTGTACATGCTGAGGTTATTTTTCTTGGCACGGATATCGCCACGAGGGGCTGTGCGGAGAATGTAAATATCCTCTCCCCTGGAATGCCAGTGAAATATTTACAGAGGCTGGTGTATTTGTCTGAGAAATAAAAAAGGGTGTATACACAGCAGAGGTCATGTACAGGTAGAAGTTAAACCTCATATTCACAAATTGAATATCGGTGGGAATATATCCTCTGGTTGTTTTCTGGCAGTTGTTAAGGATGCAAAGATTAACCCTGCGCACTGTCAGTGTGCCGATCAGACAGATGGAACCCCTGCCTTGAAGGTTGCCTTTGGGCAGTTCGGAATGCCACTGTTCTGGAATTACTGTCAACATGAAAGTGGCGGATGCTTTCAATTGTTAATTCCCTGACGTGCTATAGTGGGAGATGTGTATAAACCTGTCCTGTAAAGGAGTCGAGCCATTCTTGTAAAGAGGAGAAGAGAGAACTGTGCTGGAGCTGGAGGCTCACAGAGCTGCTTCACATGAGTCTGTGACAGCTGCCCAGTCAGTTCAGAACTGAATGGGCTTAGAATACTCTGTAATGTTGTCAAAAGGGTAACTCCAGAACAAGGTGAAACTGATGCTCTGGCTTATCTCGCTCCCAAAACAATGACTCTCTGATCCAGAGCTGCCTTAGTGACCTGGGCTGTACCCTCTTCACACACAGCTAACGCTCCCGACTGAAATAATATATTTGTGCAGGACAGTGTGTCTCACGGGTTGAGACCATTGCCGTTGTCCACTGAATCTCTGGGTTCAAAGACAGATCTTTGTGTAAGATATAAAGCCTGTGTGGCCCTCGTATGTTGCCCTGGACAAGGGAGACTTCTATGCAAATTAATAATATAATAATACACATCTGTGAGAGAGTCTCATGCAGCGACAACTTTTATATATTTCCTCTAGCCTACTTGCAATACAGCACAAACACACACACACACACACACACACACACACACACACACACGTACGCCCCGCACGCGCACACACACACACACACACACACACACACACACACACACACACACACACACACACACACACACACACACACACACACACACGGTGAGAATATTTCAGTTAATCCCATTCCCATCCCTTGACCACAATCTTGGTCTACAGTTTTCAGTTTTCCCCTGAAAATGTCAATAGGGACCTGACCTATCCGGTCACTCCTTGGACTTATTAGAAATATGCTTTTTCTAGATTTATATTTAAGCCTCAGGAGAAGGGCTTCAAAGGGGAAAAAGCTGAGGTTAGGGCTTGGGGGAACATAAAAAGAGCTATATTAAAGTTTAACAGAAACAAAAAAAATCAATTCATCGGTTATTTTAAACGTCGAACAACATCGCAAAGTAAATTAAAAAAGAATGCCGACTATAATGCCTGGTGCGCAAAATTACATGTTATATATAGTAGACCCCCTCAAAGGGAAAATACTACTTTATAATTGAATTACACCCGAGCTGCGTGCAGAGAATTACGGCGTGGATAGTGATCAGAAAGTTTCTTTCCTGCCCACATTAACATATTCGCTAAACGGGGTTTCCCAAAATGTTCTGATCTGCACTGCAACTAAATAGTTTGCATTATTCCGACACTAGGCTAACTGTTGTCTAAGTGACCGTTTTTTCATATTCTCATTTTAGTAATTTTGCAAACAATCTATTAACACAACACATGACATAATAGGTCTATTGCATTTGCACCAGACGTGACTGCTTGACTGTTTGCACATAAATTAAAGGAAATCAATCACCATACATATGGTGCTCTCTCTTACCGCAGGAAGAAATAGTAAGCATTGTTCTCAGTGACGCTGTACGAGTAGCAGGGAAAATAACCAAGTCCGGTAACATTAAACCTGGAACCAGCAGGCACCTCCAACATGCTTCCCCATGCCTGGTCGCACAGCAGCTCGATCTCTGCGGAGAAGAAAAGGTCTGTATCGTACTGCCAAGGCAGGTAGTTGTACACGCTGTATGAGTCCTTGTGGAGCGCTAGAACCTTAGCGAAAACGATGATCTCCGCGAGCTCTGCTCTGCATGCTTCTGTCTGGGGTCTCCAGTCGTGGGGAAGTTGGCACCCCCAAATTCCACCCAAACAGGTAGCCAGAATCAGTGCAAAAATAGCGCCCATGTTGAACAGTGTAGTTTATTGTAGTGAATAAATGTTTACAAAATGTAAGACCCTTCGGATGGTCAACATATGTTGACTCAAATGCGCAAACTTAGATGAACATAAACGACTTAAAAAAAAAATCCAACCAGCAGTTGCGGAGTTATTAAGCCTTCTTTCGAAAGTCTAATGCTGTGTGGGGGGAAAACACAAGTGATTAGCTATGCATCTTAAACAATGTCCCACAGATCTTGGCTTAGTTGTATCTGGGTACTTTTGCGGTCCACCTTCATTCTCCCACACTGTGCCTACGCGGCTCCAGCCTCCACTCACAGTCTGAAGCGTACTGGCTTTTGCCCGTATAGGAGCGGGGCGCAGGAGGATTGTTTGACTGTTCAGTCACAACTTGAAACCCAACACGGTTAGTATTTTGTCCTCTGTTTGCCTTGTATTTTATGCATGTGCTTAGCAGCCTTCCGGACGGTATATCGGAGACAGTTTTCAAAACTACACCCCACAGCTCTGGTAACCGCATGTCCCCACCTGTCCAGTGCCTTAATGGGCTTTTTATTTATCCTTCAGTTGCCCATACGACCTACCAACACTTTACCCACACGATATGACTTAACACCTATTATTTAGAGCCCCCTAGTACGACCACAACCATATCAAAGCGATATAATGCTTGTTAAAAAATCACATTTTCCTTGTAGGGGGGAAACACATTTATTATTGTGCCCAATATTGTGTTTGTATGTTAAAATCAATTAGCAAAATGAATGGCACCACTGCACTTACAGATGCATTGAACCTGTTATCCTATACTTTTGCAAACAATTATATTATAATTTATTAGTTTATTCAGTAGGCTATCTGTCTTTCTTCCATGTACTGGCACATCATGTAGGATATATATAATCCACATTTATCCACCTTTTTAAAAGACCCACGGAAATTAAGCAGTGCGGGACATATGGGAACAAAACTGCGCTGTTGGTGAGAAATGCTACAGCTGTATGAAAAAGATACGTTACACACATGGAGAATAGTCATCAGGGACATCTCTAGTTCCTCACGCACCTGTCCCATGTGCCCTCACCGTCATATGTACTTTCTGTTAAGGATGGAATCAGTGGCCTGTGAAAAAGTCCACTTTGAAAGCTCTCGGTCTTGATTTGCCAGACATCTCAGACATCTGATCTGCTACAGATTGAGAAACCAGCCCCATATCACCCTCTGTATCCTGGCTTCCACTGACATGCCTTACTTGTGTACATATCATTCCAAAATGGTCTAACTTGAGGGTTTGCATTGGTGGAAACATTGCCGCTGACCCGTACATGTCTCTTGCATTGTGTGTCAGTCAAACTCATTTGGATCTCGTGCATTTCAAGGTGGGTTGTTTTGATTTGTAATTCAGGCTCATGTTCATGTCGAAGTACTATTGGAGTGACGTGAGGCTGGAGTTTGAGCCGAATTCCCCTTACCCAATACTCAGTTGGAGCCTACCGTCCCTAACGCTTCCCCCAGCCCACTATCACAATGGCCCCAGATATGTGTGCAGTCTGCCACAACTTTGTTTTTCTCTGAAATCCATGGAATGTACTAACACAACTGGGGGCAAGGTGATTATGTTGTAGGTGCACCATGGGACACCTTGCTGCAGGAAATACCGCAATGGTGCAGATTCAGAGGGTCCAGGCAGCAAGTGCCTAGGCTGGATGCATCACTAGGGAGGCCCTGTTAATGTAATTACACTGAGATGAATGGGTACCTTTCCGAGAGTGCCCCTGGCTCATTCTGAGGGGATGTGGGCCTCCTATTAGCTGTTACCCCTACCTCTCCAATAGACCATTTCCATCACTGTAGCCTGCAGGCCCCAGGTTAGATGCTGTAGGTAAAATGAGGCACCCTGTGGCAAGGGGGAGTTTCATGGCGGGGCTGAATAGCAAGACCACCATGTACTGCAGTGCCGTTACCGCACTGCTACTATGTCGCCTAACAAAGCCTGAATGTACTGCAACCAAGCTTTTCTTAGCGGTGTCGATGTGCCTGATATATTTTTACTGCACTCTACATTTTCATCTGTCAACCCTCCAAACCAAACAAAGTGGTCATTCATAATCTGGAAAAAAAATGATATGTAACTGGACTCCTGAACAGAAACGAAAACACTGCAGAACTCGCACGGTCAATGTACAATTACATAACAGCTAAATTATTTCCAGCGAGACTATTGGGTTGGGTATTACAAATTGGGGAGAAAAACGTCGGAATAAAAACTTGTAAAGGAAACTTCCAACACACCGAAATGGCGTAATTTAAAGAATCATCTGACGAACTACGAGAAGCTTACATTTGAAGGGATATCTACCCCACTGCACAGAGTGAAGCAATACTTAAAAAGACTACTTAGGGAAAGGTGGTTGTTAACAAGGGGCCGCACTATAGGACAATCTCAAATAATCGTCGGGGGGGACGCCCTATAGGGACTGGGCTTTTAACATGTAACTTCTTGTCAACCTCTCTGCATTATACGACAGCAAAAGGGCCTTTCCGTCCATGTTTAGGGTCCGCCCCAGAGGTGAGGGGTGGATTCCCATTTAGGGCCCAACTGGGGTTCCCCATGAGGAACGTTCTCTCACACTCACCTCACTCTAGAGAGTTTGTGACTATTTTAGCACCTCTGGAAATGTCAAATTATGGCAGGCAGCCTGTAACATTCTGCTGTCCAACACACTAAAGGGCCACTGAGCTGGATATGGTGGGCAAGTGTTGGGAGAAATTTTCAAGGACAGTATATTCCACAAGCTTTCCGTTGGCTCTATGAGTAGTTGGTAGGTGAATATTGGATAGCAACTCTCTTTCCATAGAACAAAATAGTGAATCTAAACAAGGAGACACGTATATTATTGTGTATTACAGATGTTAAGAACATACCGCATATGCCAATAGTCAGAGGGCAGCATTAAAGCATTAAATACTGTTATTACACATGGTCTATGTTTTCAAAGTGCATGACTCCGATTAATTCTCTGGATTTTTATTGTTGACTTTGTGAAATGGCCAGCAGGCCCTCTTCTCTCACGGTAAACCTCTGTGCATGCTGGATTATTTTTGTCACTGGACGCTAAATAAGCAAACAGATTCCTGTCGCTCACATTGTGTGCGTACCCTGGTGTTTGATGTCCCTAGACACAATAGTGGCTAGTGCGCTAGCAGCGTCCCAATGGCTTTGATCATCCAGGCAGTTCATTCTGTTTAATGACCAGTTAGGGTTCCTGGAGAACGGTGTGATTGAAGTCCGGTATTTCTGTTACAGGAAAAATAAATTCAATCATCTTCGGAACCGCAGCGGTTGTCGTTCCCTGTAGTTGAATATCCCTTGGGCTTGGAGTCAAATATATTTTCCTTTATGGATATAATTAGCGGTCAGAAATAATGCTTTAAAGCAGAATTCCAGTCCATTCCAGTCGTGTGTAACAACATTGCAGAGGCTTCTCTTTCATAAAATGCAATTCAATGCTACAATTTTGATTAAATCAGTCTCACCTTTCTTGTTGGATAAACATAGGTTTTCTTTGTGTTGGTCACATCTGAACCAAAAACTTTTCTTGTGAAATTTCAGGCTAGGATGACCAAAAATACCTGGTAAGTCCTACTGCTGGATTTATAAAAGAGCTTTTCTGCCCTCTTGAGGTAATAATGTTGAACAACCGGAGAAAATATTTCAATTGAGTTTAATATGTACATCATATTTGTGGTCAAGCATGTAATTGACACAGGAGAAAACTATAGCCTAGTACGAGAATTAATTTGAATTTATTGGAATCTATATATAGTCTTTGTCATTTATTTAAGGGTTTCTAGTAAGATGTGAAGATTCAGATTTGAAGATGAGTTCATTTTATATTAATTATATTATTTCTTAAATACCTTTAGTTGGAATGGGACAATATTTCAGGTGAACATGGGACTGGAGCAGTGATTAGTATAATACTATATATAAGTAAGTGTGTATAAGTGTATATTGCATAGACGTTAATGACCGGTGGGAGTTGATTCAATGATTGAAGGTTGAAGTCTGTACAGTGAGTGGGACGCAGCTGCTTTAGCAATGTACTTAATCTGCATTAGTTTAGTATTTATATACAGATATATGAGATTCATAACAATGTAAGCTATGTAAGGTAGGTATTCATTGAATAAATAAATAAAAATTCCATTTTCATTCTGTAGAAATATAGTTTTATCATCTATCATCCGGTTCTTGTACCGTACTCTCGTTGGTATGCAATGTCTTATTTGTTTAGGACAGCAGGTGCTGCTGTGGGACCGCAGCATTGTAAGAGCATGCCCTGGTAGAAATCTTGTATATCATCTTGTTTGTTTAGGATCTTTTCTTTTAAAATCCTTAAATCCAATCCTGAATCCATCTTAGTAAGATTTTATGGGATCCTTTGAGGTGTGGGCTCTCAGTAAGATGTCAAGAACATTTTTGGATCTTAGAAATATATTTATTTAGGTTCTTAAAAGATCTGTCCAATAAGGATTAAGTTGTACTTTATTGACCGACCCCGTGGGATAATTTGTCCTCTGCATTTGACCCATCGTAAATACTTAGGAGCAGTGGGCAGCCACAGTGCAGGGCCCGGGGACCAACTCCAGTTTTGAGACAAGTGCCTTGGTGAAGGGCGATGGCAGGAGGAGTATACCTAACCTGACATACTTGTCTTTGGCGTGGGAGGAAACCGGAGTGCCCGGAGGAAACCCACGCGAACACGGGGAGAACATGCAAACTCCACACAGAGAGGACCCGGACCGGGACTCAAACCCAGAACCTCTTTATCGCTTTCGTGCTAACCGCTACACCCTCTCGTGCTAACCGCTACACCCTCTCGTGCTAACCGCTACGCCCTCGTGCTACCGACAGGATCTTTTCTCAAGGGTGCGTGCCGTGGAACGGAATACTGTACACAGCAAGGATTCATCTCAGTTGTGATTCTGATCCAGTGACATCATCAGGATTCCACAGAACCCCTTATAAAAGTATGTGCTTCTCTCCAGAGAGGCATGCCTTATGCAACATAAGGTCTTGTGGAAAACTTGTGGAATTTTTAGTGGAAACCAAAAGAACATACGAGCGGTACAAAATGTTGCACGCGCTATAAATATAATTTTGAGTCAAGTAGAACAAGACCTTTATTCTTTGCACAATGCTCTACATTCCCGTGAAGAATGTAACTTTCCCTCTGCCCTTTATTTTGTTCTTCAATTTCGAGGCGAGTTAAACCATTTCATTTCTACAGTCGAGGGAGCTGCATGCTGTGTTTTGGGTTGAAATAGATCAGAACCAACGGTTCTGGTTCTGAGGCCTGTTTAAAGAAACGTTCTCGTCCTGCATGATTCGCGCGTGACTGACTGAGCTGACCTCAGACCAGCTTTTAAACGCCAATAAGGGCGTTGGTTCTGTTAGATTAGATGGCAAATATTGAAGGAAGAGACAGTCAGCCAGCTTGACTGACCAATGACCTTTGTACAGTGGCTAGAGATAGCAGCAGTGGGGACCTTGATATGCAGTGTTTTAGCTGTACGCTATGACCTCCTGCTGGTGACAACTCAGAACCAGCATTAAATACTGAGCCTAACGGGATTTATTGGCTCATCCATATTATTTTTGTCCCTTACAGTTGATTAAATCCAGGGCTCTTTTTCTCATATATGTGCCTGTCAGCTCACCCATTAAAGAGCAAGGCAAGCGCAAGGTGAAGAGTGGTAAATTCTTCCTTGTGTTGAAATGGGAGATTAATTAGTCACCTGCGCCATAGGTCATATTGACATGGATTAGGGGCCATATAAGTAGGCTGCCATCAACCTGACATGTATTCGTGGCAGCACAGCACACTGCAAACACAGATTGCTCAGGATTTTAATAATGGTGGCTGTGGACTGCTTGAGTGGTTGTGTCAGTGAGGACGTTTAGACCGTACAGTCTGGTTTATAATGTGAGCCACAGGCCTGGTATCCCCTGCTACACATCCCCAGGTACGGGTACAAGATAAAGCCTTTTCACTCTTCTTTACACACTCTTTATTTTACTTAATTTCGACATATCAATCATCACTCATCTCCCAAATGAACCACTCATATTTCGATTGACAAAATTTTGTTTGCCATCAAAATGTTTTTAATTCAGTGTACAGTAAAATATGCAGTTTCTTGTTCTCTGACTTGTGTTTTTATGATTGTTGTCCTTGGAGCATTTCCCCTCTGCCTCCGCCCCTGCCGTGCCCCCCCCCATTGCCCTCTGCAGACCTTGGTCCGTGTCCCAGATCGTTGAGCCATTCCCTCTCCCACGGTATAGCTAACATCCCTCCATACTACAGCGAGGAAGAAGCCGGAGGTATCGTGTGTCTTTACTGCAGTTCTCTGTGGTCACCTTGCGTGAGCAAACATCCAGTCAACATGTTTTCATTGTAAGTAAGAGAACAATAGCTAGATTTTTAATTATAATTTACACTATGGGTCAGAGGATCTAAGTTTGCTACTAATCACCCTGCGCTCCCTACCCCATACTGTATTACTGATGGACCTTCTGTCTTGCAGCTTTGGTGGACTATGTCTATATCAAAATGTTATTAGGTTTACTGCACAAATCACAGTTTGTCCAGCGGGTGGCAGCAAGCACGCTTATCGCTTATTACCATTCATTGTAACCGCAGATGTTACAATGCACAATGCAGCTTCCTAGCTACAGAATTACCTCTGGCTCTTGGATGAATGAGAGAATCGTTGATAATCCCATCATTATAACAAAGCTATAACATTACCTTTTTGTGCACCCATGGAATTTTAAGCAGGCTTCACATTCCCATTTAGACACCCAGCATATGCCATTATCCGGCCCTCTTGGGATCAAGGTTTGCTACTCAAGGAAAGAACAAGCTGTAAAATGATATAGCTTCCACACCACTAATGGCAGTGTGTCCATGTCTGAGGCACAGAGCAGACTTCAAAATAACAACATAACTGTGGGTTTCCATTCCTCCTCCTGAGATATTTATTTATTTCAGCCTACTTGAAAAATAGCTAATAGACTTATGTTTATTGTAGGGGCATTTGTTGATCTCAATGAAAGAAAATGATGATTATGGTTTAATACTAGTTATTAGATTATTCATCATAGTATTTTTTCTATATATCAAAATAGATATAAATGTTGTTATGTCAAACATGCACCCACGGACGCATGCACGCACATACACATGCATGCACGCACGCACACACACATTTCCGAATACATTTAATTCTGTTTAAAGATGAGAGAAATGCGGAATAACAAGCATCTGGTTTAAAAATAACAATTAACAATTTTTTGCAAGCAAGTTTTATTCAGCATAATTACGGCGATTACATAATTGCCTTTGTCACATTCAGAGTGTAGTGTAGCTCGCACTTTCCCAAAACAAACGGTTGATGTAAAATATGACTGCTCATGTATTTTAGCCCCACCACAGGTAGGGTGAGGACACGTGGACCAGAAAGGAGCATTCAGCACCATTGCATTCACCCACCGAAATATTAACACGCAGAACTAAGCAAGCTATCTGTGTAAGCATGGGTATACAGTTTGTGTGAAAAATCTTGTTTGAGCATTTGCCATAAATTGAAGACCCTGGTGCTAAAAGTATAGTATTCTGGGGGCAATTGTAACAGGGGGCAATTGCAACACCATAAAATTGCACCAATCTGAAACAAGCTAGAGCTGAGATTCTATCCAGCAAGCTAGCTAGTTTCATGTGCTCAGGGTTGGGGGCAATTGTAACAAAAAATTGTGTTACAATTGACCCCTGTTGCAATTGCCCCCAGAATACTCTACTGAAGTCAATCAAATCCGAATACTTCTTGTGTACCAGAATACGATAACCTAGTGGAGAAAAGAGACTTAGGCACCTTTTCTGTTAACAATATTTATAGGGTGGACTTAGCTAAACAAATACAACATGTTTCTATGCTCAACTTGAATTGTCTAAAAATGTGACTTCAGTACTTTTAGCACCCAGGTCTTCAATTGCTTTTCAACACATTTTAAGGTGCCCTTTCAAATCCTGAATCAAAAGCATTTATATAATGCTGAGAAAATGTGTTTTAGACCGTACATTTATGGTGGGACGTGTTCGGTATCTGTTGTGATTGTCCATTAATATATGAAATATAGTAATCCGAGAGGAATATCAGTGACCCCACACCTCACTGTAACATACAAAGACATCTCAAATTTGTAACCATCAGCTCCAATTTCAGAGAAGCTGAGTGCCCAGGGGCTACATGCCTGAACCTTCCTCCTGCACAGCCTCAGTACCTGGAGTCTGAAACAAGGCAGAGAAGACCGCACACTTACTAAAAGCAGGAGAAGAAGAATACTGGAAGAACAAATGACCAACAGCAATAGGAAATACTAATCTGATTATGTTTACAAAATGAAAAAACATAAGGGCTTCTCAAACCCTTTATCCCCAGGTTGCAAAGCATGGCTACACACATGGAAGCCTGATTAAATTGTGATGGCATTACATCATGGATCTATAGAAGACATGGAGCTACTTAGTGCAATATAAATATTTAATAATTACAGTGATCGTAATCTTACGAATGATATGTAAACTAGACAGGGTTTCTTTTATCTGAAAGCCTAAAATACGACATTTATGAAACAAAAATAAGCTAAACTATATAGATTTTTATTTTGTTGAGTATCACAGACCCACAGAACCGATAGCCCAGAATTACTGTACATACATGATTGTGATTGCTTAGTAACTGACCTTCCACATCCAGAATCTTACCGGGTTTTTCCCTGGCTGTGACCCTCCATTCAATTGCATGTTAAAACCTCCGTACTGTGAAAGGAAAAATAGGGTTTCTCATTAGGAATCTCATTGTTCCCAATGTGTGTTTTCCAGAAACATTTCCCAGACGTTTCTACACGTCCAACAACATCTCTCCCCAGCTGTAGGAGCATACTACAGCTGTTCCTGCCAGGGACAGATCCCATTCAGTGCCCTTTTTACAGACCGTTCCTCTTGAGTTGCGCGTGGTTATCTGCCTCTCTAGTGCATTGTGTTGAATCTGAGGTGTGAAGCCCCCCCCCGTGCTCTCCGTCCCCTGAGCGGCGTGCTGTACTCACGTAGTCCGGGCGGGCCATCAGCAGCTCCTCCGCCTCGCTGTCGCCTTCCCCGTCGCTGTCCTCCGCGCTGACCTCCGCGCTGACCTCTGTATTGCGCTTCTCTCGCTGTCTGTGGTTCAGGAAGTCCACCGCCGAGGATTTCCCCCGCAGAGCTGAAAAGCATGTCAGGTTTCACGTGAGAGTCCAGGAGCAGTCCACAAGTCTTAACCTACACCTATGACCTTCCTGAGAGCTGTCAAACTGGTGACTGCCCTGGTGACTAACTAACACAAACCTTCTGAAAAATAATTATTATGAAATATTATGCCACCTTAATGAACACTAAGCCTTTGTATAAAAGTAAATGCATGCAATGTAAATTATTATTATTATTTAAATTGAGATTGAATTTGAGAACTGAATTCCAGCAACAAACAAAAAAGTTTGTTCACAAAAAGGTTCTCTTTATTCTACACATATTGTGAAAGGTATCGCTGATGACCCTCACTGATGGTCAGAGAGAGCGCGAGCGAGTGAGAGAGAGAGAAGGAGACGGGGAGGGAGGGAGGCGGAGAGTGAGAGGGCAGCTCTCATACCTGCCTGTGTACAGATGCAGGTGGTCAGCACCATTAGAAGCAGAGTCCTGGCCATGTCCAGATGCAACCCCATCTCCTCTGGCGCGCCTCAATGTTGTGCCCCTAAAGCCCTAATACTTTGTACATTACCTGTGACAAAGCCACGCCCCGGTACTCCAGTGGCACTGGAGGAGGACGGAAGAGGGCCAAATGAAGCATTATTTTACAACTGCCCCCTCTGTTTACCTGTGCACAGGCAAAGGGGACTTTCACTGTAGGGCAGTTTCAAGGTTTGGTTAGTGAGACAAAGAGGTGGTTCGGTTACCCCCTAAACATGCTTTACAGTTAAGATATGTATTTTTTTCATTGTTGTAACTCATATTGTTTATTTACAATATCATTATACTAGTTGTTTTTTAATTAACAATGTTTTAATGTTTTCAATTGGGAATGAGTAAGCTGCAGTATATGTATTCCTGGGATATTTGACCAAGATTTAACAATGCAGATAGTCTTCAGATAGTCAGAGAAATGTATATGCTATAAAGCTATTTCTTTTAGAAGGACCGGTATTTTGACACCCCTCTCTAGCTAGATCTTCAGATCAGTTAGAATTGACAGTCGCTTATTCAGCTAAGAAGATGATTGATGAACAAATTATTTTCATGTTAGCTCTTGCATTTATAAGCCTTTTCCAAGTCTATCTAAAACATGCAAGAACAATGCAAAATACATTTATAAAATTATTAGCTGATAATTGCTGACCTTATCCCATGTGATTCACAGTAAATCTTTTTTTTTTAGATATTGAAGAAAATAAGGTTAAATACCTTTCTTGAGCATATGTATGTGTAACCTGCTATAAGCCTACTTCTTCCACTACTGTAAATAATTCAGAGAAAATTGCATACCAAATGCACTATTGTTATGAAAACAGTCACAGTTATTACACATATTGCTTGTTCTAGTTATACACTGAATATGAGGGATATGTTTGTGCTCATGCTGGTTCTCAGGTAAAACATATCCAGGTAGTTCTCTGACCACTATACTATATAAATTCAGAGGAGAGTTAAAATGGCATTAACGTTGACAGCATAACCTTAGGTGTCCCAGAATCAGATAAAAGTCATTTTGCACAGGGTGTGTTGTATTTCTACATGGCATTATTTGGTAATCTGGGTTTTAGCCAGAATAGAGTATGCTGTCTCCAGTATTCCAGAACACTCCACAGTTTTAAAAACCCATCATTTAGTTCAGGTTCACCAAGGATCCACTAAAACAATTTAGTTCTTGTTAACCAGAGCACAACAAATCGGATAGTGAGGATTCTTTTGGATTATAAAGATTGGAAAAAGTGAGTTTTTTCCCCCAAACAAAGGACCTTGTGATGTAGGGGATACTGTTTCCACTGGAAATGTGTGCTGCAATTAAGAGGCCAAAGAGTAGCTGGGACCTCTGGTGAAGGTAGGAGAAATAGTTTAGTATTACTGGAAATTCTATACCATCAAGCCCAGTGACGTGAAATGACAAAAATGCATTTTTGTGTTCATGTTTTACTGCTGCGTATTAAAACACATGAAATGTATGTTAGGAGGATGAGAGACAGATGAAATGGGATGATCTAAATCCTCCAAGCTATCACAATAAGAGTGAAACAGAGAAATCTCTCCGCCTTTTTCCGTCTTATGTGGAATTATGACCGCATTTGCTCTCCTTCTGTAAGTCTGAAGCCCCATTGCTGCATCCAGATACTGTATGTACTTACTCTAAGTCTCTCCAGAGAAGAGAATCTACTGAGGGTCTAAATTGTATTTCCTCTCCATGCATTTGCCTGTTTCTTTTTTATTCTAATGTATTTTACTGTATCTATCTTCTTTCTAATTAGTTCTCATTTTGATTTTATTCTCCTACATTTATACAAATGTCAAAATTATAGGCCTCCACGGGTGGCTGTGTTTACTTGCTCGGGTATTTTTAAAGTCCTAATGTAACCTGTTGTTCTCAGTGTTTCACTGTGGGATTTGTAACATTCCACAGGAAATGGCCCAGGGTCAATCTGAGTTGGGATACTAGGCCGTGGAGGCAGGACATTGGCACCTTCTAAATGGATGCAATAGAAGAGCTAAACTCAATCCCTCATTGTAAGCTTTAGTGGTGCATGTGGACGGAACGTAATTTTGAGCGGGTGCACTGATCACAGGGAAAAGTGCGTGCCTATCAGCATACTGGAAAGCAAATAGATAAACATCCTTTCTTGGATTGCAGCTCAGAAAAAGAAAATATAACCTGACAATTTTTGCAAGCAAAATACCACTGGTAGTTTCCTCATATGTACTGTTAGTCTTTTATTTCTGAGAAAATACAATGATACAGTCTTAAGCCCCTTAAACCCCCGACACCACTTTAAACACTGTAATGCACAGCACAGACTACTGCATGTCATTCATCACAATCTTTGTGTCAAGGTCAAAGTTCAAAAGAAAAAAAGTCAGGTATATGCCTGTCATTTTTTTTCAGCACGAATAATGTTAAAATAAACTGGAAAACAGAAAAAATTAAACACTGGCAATATATCCAAATATTTTGGTACGTGTTAAATACCTGTTCGTTGATAGCTTTTTGATAACATAAAATTAAGTGGCTTTAGGAGTAAGTAAAAGCAAAACACATAATTTAAGATAATTAGGACGCTATCATCAGCTATATGCTAGTACAGCTTAGACAAGCATGCAGCAGGTGATGGTGTGGTGCCAGTAGAAAAGATGTGCTAGCAGTACAAATAAAAACATTTTATATTACGTACGTTCATTCTAAACAAAATTTACATAAATTGTAAATTGTTACAGTTTCTAAAGTGCCAATACATTAGCCGTGAATATGATTCAGTGTTTTTTATGCAATTCATTTTTGAACAAAATGCATTGGGGTTGATTGCATTGGTATTTAAGTACATCTACAGTTATAAAATAGATTTCAAAGAAAACATCACAGTTACTTTCTGAATTGTGCTAGATTTGTGACTCTCACCCTTTCACACACAGACGCACATGCACATACATATGCCCTTTAATCTTTCTTTCCATTTTATGAAAGAGTTATTTTAAAAAAATCACACATACTTAATAGACATCTCAATGCGTTTGCGATTACATTTAGATGTTGATGCTTACACCATTCCTATATGATCGCAGTGATTATGCATCCAATAGTGTGGGCAAAGGGCAAGGCATCTTGTGCAAAATTTTGTATTAAACTAATGGAATTCATAGTGACATTCTACCGACCTCAATACAGATTATGTGATTTCTTTAAGATATACACATATTAAATCATTTAAAGTGGATACAAATGAAATAGATCATGAATGGAATTTTTGAAGGACACTTTTTGGTGAAGATTTATTCTTGTAATCATTATCAGCTAATTCAATGACATAAGTGGATATAAACTGAGAAGATTATGGGTTTAATGACTACAAGAACATGGCCTGGAAAATATCAGTCTCACATCTTTTCATTCTCTGATAAAGAAAAGCTGTCTCTGAGATTTTGCTCCTCTAGGCAACTCTATCACATGCTAAAATGCTGTGTTGTACAAAGTTATATGTGCAAAAAGTTGCCAAAAAGTATTTTTTTGATTTTTCAGGTATGGAATCCACAATCAAAAAAGAAAAAGAAAACCTTTGTAGATCACTGTCTACATATTGATTAAAATATTTGTACTTCTGGCTCAATTTCACAATGGTTCCGGTGGACCAAATAAATTAAACTCCACAGCAGATAGAGGATAAGATATGTGTACGGAGGTATATCGGTGGTAGTACATTATTGTTATACATGGGAAACCAGAACACAGTAGCTAGCTGATCTTGTGACTGTTAAGTGTTATAGCATTACAATAAAGACTGTATCCTTCGCAGACAGAAGAGCAAGCCTCCTTCACAGTTCAGTCGCTTCTTCAAATTGTACATGTCGTTAGGCCTCACAGGGACATTTAATCTCACTGTAGAAGCAAGGGGTTCCAGATACTGCTCACGTAGGTGGAAACATCCTGACTCTCGACTCACTTGAGTGTGTCCGATCAAAACCCTCACACTGTGATTTCTCTCTGAGGCTCAGATTCCCTTGATTGTCACTTCTTCACTGTGTCCTGACTCACGTCCCAGTGTATTTATTTCCCAAACTTTTGGAACACATGGAAGGCTTCTGGATTGCATATAAGCTTTAGCCTAGCGGACAGCGAGCCTGGAGTCAATGGCCCACTCATAATGAGATGAAAAAGGCATTTCCTTGTATCAGACGGAGCAGCTGGGTATAGCAGACGGACGCTTAGTCCTCTGAATAGCGCTGGAAAGTGGTGTTTCTCCCGTGACCTTCCATTCGCACACAAACACGCGGGTGACCCCCTGGGGTTCACAGTCCTTGCAGGGCAGACGCTGATGATCTTACACCTCCTTCTCTCCCGCGTTCGGGACAGACGTCCTCTTCAGGTTTTCCTTCACTCGTATGAACTCTGGGGCACTCCCTGTCTCCTCCTGCCGCTCCTGATCCCTTTCCATCTGGAAGAAAAGAACAGCCATTTTCTAGTCATTGAACTGTATTAAGGTCCACAGGCAGGGTGGATTCTATCTGTTATTCATTCTCTGGCCCTATTGCCATCTTTTTTAAAGTACAGCAAACAGATGGCCCTCCTTTTCATATCTCCCCCTTTATTCAGAGGGGGAAAGCAGAGAGGGTTACACATAGAGATGGGTTCACAGTACAGAAAGTGTCATGGCCAGGGGCAGAACCCCTGCCCAGCAAACAGTGGACGTCCCCTTTTAGTCCCCTCAAAGTTATGACGTGACGTTTCCTAGGGATGTCCTAAAAACATTACTAGGACGTTATTAAATTCCTCAGAAGGTCACTGTTTGGTTACAATATGACATTTAATTTGAAGTTTTTGGAGACATTCAAGTAACGTCTCTATGCGGTTATGATATGACGTTGTGCTCATAACATTCATGGGACATTCAGGGACGTTCCTGCAACGTCTGTTACTTGTTACAATATGATGTCATGTAATGAATGTCTGCGGGACGTTACTAGAATGTCCAGGGAACATTCTCTGTGACGTCCACGTAATGTTTAGAAAACCCTACAAAAAAAGACGTCAAGGCGACGTCCTGATGACATTTCGAGGCGTTCAGGGGACGTCCCGGAGACCTCATTTTGTTAGCTGGGTGGCCACACAAGGGGATTCCTCATAGTTTTGAGATTGGCTGCTCGACAGATTGCGCCACACAGTCCTATTTCAATCTATACCTTGTATATCATTATATCATACACGCTTGAACTGATGTCGGCATCCCACCATCTCATTCATGAAACAGCTGCTACAGTAGGCCTACACACCTCCTCAAGTTTCTTGTGCCTCTTGAGGAGTTCCTGCTCCAGGGGGGAGATCTTCCTCCTTGCCTCCTCTTCCTCCTTTCGCTGCTTAATCATCTGCTCCCGTTTTCTCTGGTCCAGCACCCGCTGGAGCTCTGGTTTGTTCTCAACCCCCACACCCCTGTCATCACCGAGGAAAAAGAATAAGAAGAAAATTAAGATCAGGTCAGTGCCAGGCATCAGAGCGTCTGTACTGACACGAAGAGAAGCAGAGATAGGATAAGGTATGTGACGTTACAGTAATACACACATTCAGTTCAGTTACACAGAGAGGTTTATAAAACGCCAAAATATGAAAAGACCGTCATCCTTTCCTATTTGAAAACATGCCTTTTGTAAACCGTAGCAATGTTGTTGCTGTTATGGCTTTTCACCATTAGAGGGCAGTCTTGTCATTTTTATACGAGGGGCTGGTTATTTAAAAAAATAATAAAGATGATGTCCACAAATCGACAATTGTTTAATAGCCATTGTTATATGAAATGCTGTGCGTGCATTTTTTAAATTAGTGGTATGTAGCTACTGTGCACTACTAAGCATGGAAAACAAAACAGAGTGTAAATTGAATAATCCGGATGAAAACGGTGAGCAGTCTCGTTTAAAACACACACGGCAGGCATATTTCACATATAACCTAGAGGATAACTGCTATGCACCCTTTGGTTGGATTATTTTAACAGTGACTTGTGTCGTCACCTTCACGGAAAATTACAAGTTTTCTGTCAGAACTTCACTATTATGAAAATCTACTTTATGTTGTTAGTCGGCAATACGCCATTTGAAAATGTTTGTTTGTATCCTATGTTCTAAGAACTGTAATAACACGCTATTCATCTATTTTTATGAATTTAATTGTTTGCTAATAAAATATAAAACTCCAAGTGGAAGTGTCCTGCGGTCCCGACTCCCAAGTCCAGACACATCATTATAACTGATTTAGACTGTGGTTCTTTTAAACAACATCAAAAATACCAAATGCACAGTAATTCATACGCCCACAACTGAAGCGTGAGTTGTGTGTTATGTTTCTAATCACGATCCTTTGGCATTGAATTGGGAGCTCGTCAACCTGATTCTGCGGGGCTCCTGCTGTGGTTGTTGATATTTTTGAAAAACATTCATTTTTGAAAAACATTCTTAGATTTTGTCGGATTAACAGCCTCTTCAGCGGGACAAGCGCCGACGCCGAAGCGCTAACAGGAGCGTAAATGCCAATGGGAGGGGGGAATGCAAAGGAAGGGAATGTTGCCAGTGACGCTGAACGTCTCTCCGGTGGTTAATTAAATTAACACGGCGGCTGTTTTTCCTGGAGGTGGTGAAGTCACAGGTTTTACAAGGTGAGAAACAAAGGGAGTACTGGGGGGACGCTGCTTAGGAAAGCATGACAGTGTTTGTATTAATTTAGCCTTCGTTGACTAAAGATGAGAATAACAAACAAGGAGGAAATGAAAGCACCGAACTAATCTCGAGACAGAAGGAGCCAGCTCCCCAGCACACAATGTTTGCCATAAACACAAAGAAGATGACGGCTGGCCTACATCAGCACTATATATACCTAGACAGTCCCTCAAACTGGTAGGCATTGATGTATTGATCCAACACCCCCCATGAAATGCGTACACACGTTTTTATTTCCAAAATAGTCTGAGAAATAACATTGCACAGGGTGACATCAGAACCCAAAGCATTTTTTCTTCTTTTGTTCTATACCCAACCAGTGCCTCTCAGACATCAATGCCACTCGAGGACGGACTGTCTTTAAAACCCGCTCTTATCTTAAAAGGAGCAAGAACACGAAAGAGACTACCAGCAGGTTATGACCCAATTCCTTTAGCCACCGCTTGCTTCCCGTGCCTGTTATCTCCGCTCCCAAAGTGCCTCCCACAGTCTCCCTTTATGCCCAGTCCCACAGTACGCCAGTACAGCACCATTCTCAGGGCCTAATGCCCCTCTTGATACCCACCTAATTGCAAAGATGGCGCTATGCCAGCCTTTTTCTGAACCCCGCCCCCCCCTGCCCCCCCTGCCCCCTTCTCCTCCACAGAGGAGCTGAAGTCTCCAGGCAATACCGCCGTCTAATTGGCATTAACAAGAGAGAATGGGTTGTTGTTTTGTTTGCTCAAGATGAACGTTCAGACTAATAGCCGAATGACTGATGTGTAATGATTGCCGTTGTGTTGATTCAGTTAGAGAACAGAAAAGGGGGAGAAGAGGTCATTTACTTTTCTGCAGTTATGCAGTAAATTCAGTGTGAAAATCACAGATGGCCAGCGTTGTCATTTTAATTCGCTTATTAGGAAGTTGCGCATTTGGACGTAGCACTCGGTTTTTTACTTTTCACATTTGCGAGCTTTGAAGTTTCTGTCTCTTGCTTTGACTTTGGCAGTCAGAATTTTCATTGAGAGGACCACAGACAGGCAAGATCCACAAGTATCCTCGATAGGGCAGTTATAATGAAGGCTTTTGTGGATTAGTTAAGTAAATAAAAACTGCAGACTCGCAGCAATTTTCAGGCTACTTTATGTTCTGATTGCATGTTTTCATGCTAGCTCTGTACTGGTGAGTGCCCTTTGTCAGAGGAACTCAGGGTTTCTGTGCTGTCTGTGAGGTCCAGTGCACTCTATTCTGGACCTTTCTCTCACAGGGTAGTTACTGACAGGGGGACTGCATTGGCTGAGGAGTATAAAAGGCTTTGTGGCTCCCTGTCTCAAGCGTTTGAGTTCCTGCTTTGCGTTACAGATGGGTTGAGTTCTCCATGCCTTTGGGATCAATCCCCCAAACATTCTGTCCATCATGGGGCAGGACATTGTTACGCGCCGTTGCCGGGTAACAGCATGTTGCTAATCAGCCAGCCTTCGGACAGACACTAAGCAGAGTGGGGCAAAATAACATCTCAGCAGAGTTAAGGGGGGAAGTTTTGCTTTTTGTTTTTTGTTCTTGAGATTTTGTTTAATTTTGTGGACATTTCCTCACATGTGAATTGGTCAAAAATAAATGTGCTATATTCCTGCTAAGATTTTTGTCAAAGAGCAAAGATTTACATAGAAATTGTAAAATGAATTGTCTATATTATTGTCTATTTTATAATTTTGTATGAGGCCTTATTTGTTGATCATTCAAGAAATAATTTCCTAAAATTAGCTTTAAATTATAACTATCCTATATCAGAAATGATCAGTGGGTAAATTATCATTGTAGAATCATGTCTTGATATAGAGTGAACATGAGCAGCCATTTTGTACCATAGTATAGGATCATGCAGTGTCTTTAGTCTGGAGTTGAAAAAAGTGTCACTGGACTGAAAGAAACAGCAACTGAGAAATCTTGGCTTTAAACTGCTGACCGTGCTGAGGTTAGCAGCTCATTTTCAACAAGCTCCAAGGGGAGCCATTCAATTTTCCCCTGCACAAATGTGCAGTGTGGTGTGATGTACGGTATTTCCCCCTTTCCCGGTTTCAGCTGAGAAGTTCTGGTTTAAAATTGGTGCATTTGAGGAAATAATTTCTGTGACTGTTTTCTTTTGGACTTGTATTACTTCAGGATTGTATTACTTTAGGACATGACAGGCATGTTGAGATCATTGAGTGTAATGGCAGAGGGGTACAAGGGGTGTGGCGAGAATACTGAGTGGGACACAACAGGAGTAGGTTGAGTTCTCGCTTCGAATAGAGGCTTTTTGAAGGATAAGGGGTGGGTGTGTGACTTGGGCAGGGGCGCGGAATGTATAAATATACATTTAACTTCGTTAAACACTTACTCCTAAACTTTTCTGACTGTTGCGCAGACATGCAACACCGTGTTTCAGTGTCAGGTGAAATAAAGAAGGCCGTACTCCTTCAGAAACACCTGCCGTGAGACGTACAGTACAAATTTCCCATTTCCTATTCGTCATTTCACAAACTGAGGTAATTAGCTAGATTTGGTGAAAGCAGATTTTGTGGGTCCCGGGGTCCCCCGTGATCCCTGGCACCGGTAACGGGGGCATGCAGGCTGGGAGAGGCTGGGAATGCTTACCTTCTGTGGTTCATAAGCAGCTCTCTGTGAAGGTCCTGATGGCTTTTAGAGGCTTTCACTGGATTAAGGAGCTTTTTGGGCTTGATCAGATCATCGTCCCCTTCCATGTAATCCGGCTGAGCTGCGTAGCTGGCTACTGGGGGCAGATCCCTGTGTGGGTCCTGCTGTAGGGCACCATAGTCAGAGGCTGAGGGGGAAGAGGGTGTGTGAGACTGTTAGAGCCTGAGAGGAAGACCCTTAATTACATGTATTCTGCAAAATGCTAATACAGCATCTTATTCTGTCAAAAATGGAAATGTAATATACTGCAGTATGTTTTAAATATATTGTGATGAAAATTTTTATATATTTAGAATATACTGCAGTATATTCTTTTTCCATAAGGGTATACTGGAAAAAGAATAGAAACAGAAACAGCAACTGAGAGATATTCTTATATACTGCAGTATATTCTTTTTCCATAAGGGTATACTGGTTTGTGTGTCATTGCAGAAAATCAATTGAGAGAGAGAGAGATATGAAATGGGATGGTCTGGATGTTCTAAATCCTCACAGCTATCACCATTGAGAGAGGATTTGAGGTAGAGGCCATTTAGACTGGGAAAATCACCAGCCAAAAAGCAAAACAAAAACAAACCCTTCAGGAGTTGCATGTCAGTGTGTTGGTGCTGGGAAAGGCAGACTGAGGGCCAGAAGGCCAGAACCTCATGACTGAGTGAGGCGTGACTGCCGTGGACAGAAATAAGTTTGGATGCATGTTTAATATGGAGACCTACCCCCCCACCCCACACACCCACACACACACACACACACCCGGGTTCTAATTGCCCATGTGCTGTGCAAACTTTGCACCGCCTAAATGTACTATAAATGCCCTTGATGTTCTCAGACATTTACAAACCAGATGCTGTATAATGGCTAGTGGATAAGTGACAGGTGAGAGCCAACTGTTCAGTCCTCACGATTTCCTTTATTCCTGTAGCCCCCCACGTATGCTCTCTTTTTTCCACCGCAGGGCCACATGTACTATAAACAGTGCTGAGCAGAAAAATGCCCTCAGAAAGCTACGTAAGGGAGTTTCCACACAGAAATTCAGATGTATAAAATAATATGTGCTGTAAGAATCTGCGTACCTCGGCACACCATGCTTACGCAATGTTTGGAGTCAGTGTGATATGGCGACACCATCATAGACAGGCAGAGGGAGGCAATGCAGAACTTTGCATAAGCAGATTTCCGACATTCTCCCTGAGCATTCTTTTACGCATTCTTTTATACATGTGGCCCCTGTTGTACATGTACATATACACTCCATTTAAACAGCATCCCCGTCTAGGAAATTCATGTTCCCAGGTTCTGTGTGTTCTACGTACCTACTGTACTAAAGCACTGAAAAAAAAAGTTTTTTTGATATGTGTAATAAAAAGTTTTTTTCAGTATCATTTGACATGTACATCAAATGCAACTTTAGAAATCGGCTTGAAGTATAGCAGCAAAAGTTTGTAGTTGAACAGGCAGCGCCAAGCGTACTTCAGTTCACTGACAGTTATATGACTTATTCAATAAAGCATTGTACATAAAACAAACACTTTTCTGGGGTTTCACTCTCTCATAGTAGCACTTCATCCTTCACAGAAATCTCCACTCCACTGCCATATATCATAACTATGTGGACGTTTTTGAAAATATAACGATAAATATATTCTAGAGCTTTGTATTTAAAAAAATATATTGCAACATCTGAAAGTGACAATAGTTTGTATGTTTATCATATATTTTGAAGTGTTGCAGAATATATAGAATTTCAGTGTCTTTTCAGTATATACCATTTCCGTAAGGGGTGATGCTTTCAAAGAAAGGGTGCGGTAGCTATTCCACAGTGTTTGTTAGTGATGGGCGATACCACAAATTGCATTTCTGATACGATACCAAGTAATACCAAGGCTAGTATCCTGATACCGATATCGATACAATACTTTTAAAAAGTCTTCTTGTGTACATAAAAAAGGGGAGATCTTTGTGATTTCTACAGTGAAAATTGGTGAATGTGGACTTCAAAAAATTATATTTGAAAGCTTTTGCATCAGTATTAACATACACTGCCTGGCCAAAAAATAAGTCGCACACTCTAATATTTTGTTGAACCGCCTTTAGCTTTGATTACGGCATGCATTCGTCGTGTCATTGTTTCGACAACCCTGCAATGTCACAACATTTATTTCCATCCAGAGTTGCATCAATTTTTGGCCGAGATCTTGTATTGACGACGGGAGAGTCGAACCACTCCGTAAAGTCTTCTCCAGCACATCCCAAAGACTTTCAATGGGGTTAAGGTCTGGACTCTGATGGCCAATTCATGTGTGAAAATGATTCCTCATGCTCTCTGAACCACTCTTTCACAATTTGAGCCCGATAAATCTTGGCATTGTCATCCTGGAATATGCCCATTGATGGGATAACCTGGTCATTCAGTACATTCAGGTACTCAGCTGACTTCATTTTATTGCTGCATAACATAAGAGAGCCTAGACCAGACCAATTGAAGCAACTCCAGATCATAACACTGCCTCCAGAGGCTTGTACAGTGGGCACTATGCATGACGGGTGCAACAGCTACTTTTTTTTTGGCCAGGCAGTGTATAAAGACTTCTCTCTTTCTTCTGTTTTATAACAGCAATTATAAAACACATGTTCAATTGTTCAACAACATTTAAGAAACGTTCAATTATATTACCTAATTGTGATAAAATGATGGCTGGGATAAGAGTTAAATTTACTACAGATCATTCCTGAAGGTAGCCTATTGGCAACATGAGATCTTTCCCTTCAAAACGGTAACATTTTATGAGATGTAATCTATGTTTTATAAACACTGAGCAATGCACATCAGTTTTTCCACAAAATGGATATAATGCAAAATGGATACAATGAATCAGATATTGTTTGAATATGTGTCCATTCTAAGCCTGATATAGCCTACACCTATTCATCAGCCTATACTGTAATGTTCTTCTCCTCAAGAAATGTTTCCTGCTTTCTGTTCAAAAGGTTAAAATAACCTAATATTATCACTGTATACCTGGATAATGCCTGCCTCTCTGGAAGGTTTCTGTCAGGGAACTCTGCTTGACTCTGGCTCCAGTTGTGGGGGTATTTGCCTGCTTTCCCACAACTCTTTGTGGGCTTATTTTCATGCATTCCGGCAGGTTTGTGGTATTGCCACAAAATCGTACACACTTTTGACACGTATCGTACTTTACTTCAATACTGTTTAGTTAGGGTGACCATGTATTGGATTTCAAAAAAAGAGGACAGGTTTAGGCGGGCGTTATGAACATAATACTAGGCTATTTGTTTGTTTATATATTGTCTATGGAACAAGGAAATCCTAAACAGACATTTTAGGAATTTAGAAATCCTGCCTGGACGGATATTTTCGGTCCCAAAAAGAAGAAATGTCCGATATTTTTACGTGTGGGTCGATTCTGAAAAAGGAAACGTCAGGATCGAAGTGTCGATATTTCAGCCCCTCACTAGTGTTTGTCCATTGACTCCCACTGATTGGTAAGAGCATCTGTCTGCTCTCCAGCCTGGCTGCTCGGCCAGTGCCCAGGTGATTTCAGCAGGTTTCGGGTTTCATATACGACCAGGTAGAGACTGAACAATGTGCCGTTTCTCAAGTGGAACCAGACCCCCCTTTGCTATTTAATATTTCAGAAATTGGGATTTTCCGTCTCAACACCTCCTTATCAGATAGGGTCGGCAGGAAGATGTTGACGGAGTGGGGCGGAAAGAGGGAAGCGAGTCCCTTTGACCGCTCTATTGAACAGTGATAGAGCCACTTTACAGTAGGTTAACTGTTTTCACAGCCTGGGGCCCTGTTTACAGTATGCAGACGTGGCTTGTCTGAAATATGGCAGCACCCAGGCGGAAGGTTAACAGTGACTCAACGTGCGGACGTGGCTCTTTGTTACCTGGGTGCTGTACCTGCCACATGGTCGTAGCTGCAGCAGAGGGCAGATGAAAAGGCCCTTTAATTTTGGAGAGGAGTATAAGGGCGTAATTAATCGGCGCACAGAATGTCTCATGCGCTGTGGCAAGAGAGGCAGGGAGAGTTTCATCCGTGCTCTCCGTGTAGAGGGTAGCCCCCTGGGGCCTTTATGAGGGCCAGGCCAGAAATGGCAGCGAATGTAATTACAGAGCTGGGCTAAAGCGAGCTCAGTGAGGAATTGAGGTACTAGTGTCTCAAATCTGCTTTAGTCCAGCACTTCAATGTCCCTGAACGGCCCTCCCCTTGCTAATGGAATGTGGTTGCTGTGAGCAGAACTATTAATCCCATAGGTTTGTATTAACGCACGCTTGTACGGCATGGCTATGTGTGTTCAGTGTGTGCATTTGTGTGCGGGTGTATGTATATGAAATGTAGTGTGTGCGCGTGTGTGTGTGTGTGTGTATATGTGTGAGCGTGCGTATGCATAAATGTTCGTGTCAGTCGAGAAGCGTTATGCAAGACAAGTGGGCTCGATTGAGTCTGTTTGCTCAGGTTAAAAAAGTAAATAGAAAATTTGCAAAGAGGTTAATGATAAACGTGCACCAAGCGCCGTACTGGAGAAATGCAATACAGTATGTCCCTTTTCGCTCCTCCTGCTTCATTTGCTTTAGGATCATGCTTTCTTTGTGTGCATTGCTTTTTTATCGTTGGTTACCGGGGTTGAGATGTTGACAGAACGTACTGGAATTTCAAAAACGGTGCCCCTGAAAGCTTGTTTTGGACCATTGGAGATGGTCGTTTCTTGAAGTGGATTAGAGATCGTAAAGTAAAACAGTTGTTTCATATAACATTGCACCGCACTCACATCTGGAAAGAGGAATTGTTGTCAGTGTCTGAGTCAGAACGAGCACAGTGCCTTTCATGTAACAACCCTCTCCTAAGGCCAGTTTCCATTTCAGATGTGCTTCCTTGTGGAAGGTGAATTTAGACCTCTCCCTTTCCCACCAAGCTTCCTGTCAAGAAAAGATATTGCTGCTGTTTTAGTCTTTTAAAATGTGCTCTTTTTTGTACTATCTCAGCTAATCCCCAAATGAGTTCTTCGATCATCCTGTCTCGCATTCGGTTCTACCTCTTTCAGAAATGCAAGGTACAAACAAAATGTCACCTACAGTACTCCCAAATGTTTTTACTGTAGCGTTTCTGTACATGACTGTGAGTGGAAATGCACAGTAATTGTATGCATTCTCAGAAGCTAAGTGTCAGACTAGTGGAAATGGTGAGTGCCTGGTAGAGGTGTGATTTAGGCCTGGCTTATGTAGCTTCAGCGGCTGTCTCATACTGTCCACTGGTGCTGTGATTTCCCTTCTCGAGAGTCGCCCACTCCACAACACTTTGCAGTTTGATTCAGTGCCTCTTTGATCCGGGCCATGGGTGACATCATTTCTGGAAGGTTAATGATTTCACTGCTGTCGTGTCTCATGACCCTGTACTTTAAAGTTCTTGAGAGTGAAAGCGCTTGTTCTCTGCCCGGCTTGTATACAAACGGAACACTGGCTGTCACCATGGCAACGTCAGCTGCCACAGAGGATGCCCAAATCTCTCCAGTCTCCCATGATAAAGGCTGGGAGAATTCTTTTCCCACAATACATTGTGAATACCACTCTTCATTCGTAGCATGAAATTCTTCCTGAAATTTCAGCAGGGCATTATCATGAAAAAGCAGCCGGAAAAAAAACGCGTAAAACTCCAACATGCAAATGAGAGGCTATAGGAAGGACAGTAACAAGGTTGAGAAACAAAAATAATAAATAATAAAAAATAAAAAAAATAAATAATAATCAATTTGAGAAAAAGGGAAATGTGTGTGTAAAATGTCCAGTTCCAAATTTCTTTTGAAAGTCACACAAAAAGTGGTCTGCAATAATGATGTAGGCTTTTGTATACTATTACGAGAAAACTGTGCTGTTGAATCATGTGCATTAGACATTAAAACGATCTGGATAATATGTAAAACACACATCCCAGTACTTCTGCTGAAATGTTTAATACAGACTGCTAGAAAAAGCTTCTAGAGTTCAAGGCATATTTGCTTTAGCTGAGTCCAGCTCGGGCATTTGCACTGCTGACATCACGTCCTCTGATAGCCATTTAAACAAACTGAACATGCAGTTTATTGGCTTGATTGAGACAATTCACCATATGACAGTGGAATTATGTTCATTTTTGTTCTGAAAACCAGCATTCCATTGGAGTTATTACTTTCAAAGCCCAAAAACTAATTATATTATATTAATCTAATAATTCCTTGTACCTGTTATGAAAAGACACTTTCTTAGCAGTAGCCACAGTAGACAACTCCTATTCTGTCTGTAAACTACAGTTGTTTTTTTGCATTTCTGGGTGCTTTTTCATAAAGAAGCAGTTGCTTTCTTCTTATATGCACACTATCAGCTGTGCTTTATGCAGTGTTTGAAGGTCAAATGCTACCATGTGCTTTCTGAAAGAATGTCGGAACGGAGATATGACAAGTGACCTGTACCATGTAAGACATTTAAAGGTTGTATCAGCGATTTTCGGTGGAAACATAAATGATCACATTCATCTGATTTTTCCTCACGATCCGCTAGCTGCCCGCCCCATAAGCAGGCCGTCAAAAAACCGCGTCTCTGTAGGCAGCCTATGCTCCGAGATCGTACACAAAAACAAATGGTACTACCAACCACTCAAAACCAAAATAAACAGTATTCCAACCAATCACAATGATCTGCACAAACGCTAATACTCTTATCTCGCTGAAATCTTGACGGATTTACAAACGGTTTGGTTTCTTACAAACGTTATTAACGTGGTTATAATTCCGGATGCTTGAACACTATTTTTTTAAAACATAACATAATTATTCATAAGTATGTTTGTTTGGGATTTCGCTTCAGAAGTGACGTCACCCAAAATCGCTGATACAACCTTTAATGTGGAAATAGCATGATGTGTAATTCTATAAAAAAATGTAAAAAATGTATTATGATAATACTCTTTTGGTTGATGACGTCATCCCAGCAGCACGCTTAAGGGGTTCTTTTGTGGGGCTCAACTGAGCTCTTCTATCTCAGAGGCTCAAATTTTGGCACACTGCAACCGGCTATATTTATCATTACCTATGGGTATGCCATCATGGTGACTGCTGGGTAATGAAAGATCGATTGACCTTCTGGACCCCGTGACTACTCACCCCTCATCCCCGCTCCCCTTTCCTCCACTGTAAACTAACAGGCAGGCTTCTAATGACCACTGCGTTATCCTTTGACGTAAGTAGCGAGTTTAGGTGCAGCGTGTGCAACCCAGAATACAGATGATCATGTGTCCAATCAGCACCGTTCACAATAATGTTACATTATACAACATTAACATCATGTTTTTTGCAGCAGAGGGACCCAGAAATCCTGCTTTCTTCAAAATTCCACGGCTGACAGACAACAATTAATAAAATACAATGAACAATGCCTTCTGCGTACTATGCACTGCACTTCCACCGTGCAGTTCATGAAGCTGACCAAAATCTCACAAGACTAATGAATGTTCCTCACCTCTCCCATCTGCTCACCCCCCCCCCCCCCCCCCCCCCCCCCCCAGTGAAACAGGAGCCTCTTACCTGACTTGACCAGCATGTCTCTGTGTGTCCCCAGCTCCCTGGCTGGGTTGAAGCCGTGTGTGACTCTCTGTGACATGGCTCTGTGACTCCGCAGGCCCCCTGTGTCAAGCTGTGTCCCTGGCACTTGGAGCCCTACATGACTCTTTTGGGACAGTGAGTCGCCTGGGCGCTCCACTCCTTTAAGCATGCTCGCCTGCCCGAGCTAGAGTAAACAGTCACGTGACCAGGGCAGTCCAGAGGCCCGCCTCCCTCCCTCCCTCCCTCCACTCTGGGCACGCTCATTGATCCACTTGGGTCCGCTGGCTGGCTGGATTAACAGCAAGCTTAAGCTCCCGTAGCTAATGCTCATATTAACCATAAGTCATCTGGGCATTTTCATCGACAGCAATATGCCGCGAACAGAAAGCATCGGAGAAGAGTCTGGAGTGTTAGTGCTCCTGGGGAAACATGGGAAATCTCCTCTGGCCTTCCATGTGTTCGTGTTTTTTAGATGTACGTCAGACCCCCCGTGTTTAGATGCCACCTTTCCAATAAAGGATTTGCTCCTTTTAATGGGAACAGATCAATAACACAACCTGTGAACACGTCCATCTTGCCTTCTGTAGAGCAAAACACCAGTGCAGCATAGACATTCGGGGCACAATCTTATCTATGCTTCTGTGTGCTTCACGTAATGTGCACAAAGTTCACATAATGTCCCACACTGATGGATGCCAGTGCCCTTCTGCTATAGATGCTACAGCTGAACTTGGGCACATTCTCGGTTAGTGTACCAGCAATTTGTCAGTGTGTGAATTTAGTGTGTCTTGCTCCTGGTTCAAATTGGGAGATATTATTGGGAGGTCATTGCTCATCTTGCACAAGGCTGACATCCAGAAATGCATCTTCCAGAGCTGACTACTGTGCATTACAAATAGACTGCAGAGACACTATATTGCTTGTCTAAGTCATGCCAAGCTTTTGACTGAAGTGATGTTGCACAGAGTCTCCAAACCCGGAAAATCATTGCCCAGTTCTACTAAATCCAGACTTCGAAAATAAAAGTTTTAAAGTTGATTTTTTTTTTTTTTTTGGGGGGTTGAAATTGGTGTTACTTCTTAGAAGGTCATTGTTGTTCTGACATTTTATTACTAAGGATCTCTTCAGTCAAAATTTTCATTTCATAGTGCTCTGGGTCAACTCAAAAAATGTTTTAATAAAAGGTCGGGGCCCGGCATCCAGGCACCTTACAACAAGTGAGGCTATTCTAACAAGTGTATTGCCCGTGGGGACATGGTGTGTCAGGACACAAGGTCAGGTGTGCCTGTGAGCGGTGCTGGGAGGAATGATAATGGCGTACTGGACTTTTGAGAGGCTCTTGTTTTCACTGGCCCTGCTCTGCATTGTTCTTCGAGGCTGAAAGACGAGAGCAGACTTACCCGAGCCATTCAGGTGATTTCCTTTTTCCGCGCTTGACTGCTCAAGGCTGTATGCGTTCTGCTGCAACAAGAAAAGCAGAACAAAAACATTACCTATTGACAAAATGGTCCTTTTGTGGTGACACAGGCCTGCCTGTTGATTGATTTCGAGCAATCTGGAACTGACAGAGTTAACAGCGCGGCTGTAGAGAAAGAATGCCGAACCGCCGGCACGGAAACTTAGTCACCCAACCGTCCCTCACCGCCCCTCCATCCTTTCCTCCTCCTCCTCCTCCTCCTCCTCCTCCTCCTCCTCCTCCTTGTCCACAGACGCTGTGCTCCATCGCCTGTTTCCCCATGCTGCGTCCGCACAGCGCATGCGCCTGCCTGGGGGGAATTCAAAGAGGTCTTTTGGACGTCTTCATGAGCGTTTGAAAGGATATTGTGTTGCCGTCGTCGGTTGCTAGGAGAGGCCTGCTCAGGCTTGGTACTGTGACAAGGCCCATACTGTCTGTGCCCCCCACCCCCACCCCCCCCGCCCCTTTTTTCCTCTATCCCCGACATTACTTTGGGGGTTGGGCGGGGGGGGGGGGGGGGGGGGGGGGTGTTATTTCTTTGAATCGATTGGAGGTCTGTGAGGAGAATGTGATGAAGTTAATGGGGGGGGGGGGGGGTGGGGGGGGGGGGAGTGTGGAGAAGGGCGGCATTCAATGAATGAGTCTTTTTCTGTGGATTAGCTTAAGGTCACTTCGGCCACTGAGCTGAGACATGGTGTTCCCAAAATTTGCCAGAAATAATGCTGCGACATTCTGTGTGTGTACCGATGTGTGCCGCACACAAGTGAATAAAAGGCAGGTGTAACGCGTGACATCAGTGGAGAATGCGCCTGTTTTTTGCAGAAAAATGGCTGACAGACATTGTCCTTCGTTAAGCCATTTTTTGAATGTTATTCATTGCCGTGGCACCCTGAGGATAGAGCTTGTTTATATGTTTTACTGAGCTGACTAAAATAATAATTACTGAGATGTGGTATAAAAGTGTTACGCAGAATTTAAATGGGATTTATTTTTCTCTGATATTGCTTAAAACCATCCAAAAGCAGTATTACACTGCCTGGCCAAAAAAAAAGTCGCCATTGCACCCGTCATGAATAGTTCCCACTGTACAAGCCTCTGGAGGCAGTGTTATGATCTGGGGTTGCTTCAATTGGTCAGGTCTAGGCTCAGCAACGTTATGCAGCAAAAAAATGAAGTCAGCTGAGTACCTGAATGTACTGAATGACCAGGTTATCCCATCAATGGGCATATTACAGGATGACAATGCCAAGATTCATCGGGCTCAAATTGTGAAAGAGCAGTTCAGGGAGCATGAGGAATCATTTTCACACATGAATTGGCCACCAGAGTCTGACCTTAACCCCATTGAAAGTCTTTGGGATGTGCTGGAGAAGACTTTACAGAGTGGTTCGACTCTCCCGTCGTCAATACAAGATCTTGGCCAAAAATGAATGCAACGGAAATAAATGTTGTGACGTTGCATGAGGTTGTCGAAACAATGCTATGATGAATGCGCGCCCTAATCAAAGCTAAAGGCGGTCCAACGAAATATTAGAGAGTGCGACTTTTTTTTTGGCCAGGCAGTGTATGATCACCAGAGGCTGACTAAGAGGGTATAAGCCCGAAAGCCTGCATTACTAACAATGAAGTCAAGTTTTAAATGAGCTTAACTGGAATAAAAGTCCATCTACATTTAGAGCTGCTCAGACTCACACATCAATGCTTGTGCCACAGAAATAAATTGAGACCAGTCAACCTTTGAACTGATTCTCGGCACATGAATGGAAATAGAAATAGGCTAGATTTCCTCGATACGTATAGTCCTTAAAGTATGCACTGTGTATGCTCTCAATATTTTTTGAGTCACTATATTTCAATGTGCAGTACAATGTCAGGGTTCACGGTGGAATGCATACAATATAAGTCCAGATTTTCTTTATGGACTTCTTCCTCTGGAACATTTACAGTAAATTAATTCAGGAGGGCAATGCAGGCCACGTCCAAAAACAATCTACTAGCACTAGACCCGAGAGGCTAACTTTATGACCTACAGCAACGCACAATATTGTTTTTCAAGGTGAAGCGCATGCTGTTGGCTCTCCCAAGTGTCTTGTTACTAGCAGTGGTCACCTGACCTCTCCAATCTGGACACCGCCGATCTCCCTCATGTTTTATTAACCCACTGGGAAAGTATTTATGTGCATCCAACACTGCGCTGGCGATATTACACCCCTAATAAGTTGTGGACAAAAAGGTTTTTTATAGATTTTGACCTCAGCCAGGCACTCCAGTTTCAAACGCTCCTCTCAGGTTTCCCAGACGACACAGGCAATTAGTGGAGGCTGCGGAAGGGGGAGAGCCTATGCTAATTACCCACAAGCCCAAGAAAAATGATCACTGCTCAGCCATTTGTGTTTATTCATAGAACTGGTACAGAACATAGAGGATGACATACAGATGGTTGACAAATTGAAGGAAAAACCAACATAAAGTGTCTTCGTAGGGTGTTGGGCCACCACGAGCCGCCAGAACAGCTTCAATGTGCCTTGGCATGGATTCTACCTCTAGTCTAGCATAGATTCTAGTCTTTGGAACTCTACTGGAGGAATGGAACACCGTTCTTCCAAAACACACCTCCTCATTTGGTGTTTTGATGATGGCGGTAGAGAGCGCTGTCTAACACGTCGGTCCAAAATCTCCCATAGGTGTTCAATTTGGTTGAGATCTGGTGACTGCGAAGGCCATAGCATATGATTCACATCATTTGCATACTCATCAAGCCGTCCGGTAACCCCTCGTGCCCCTGTGGATGGGGGCATTGTCATCCTGGAAGAGACCACTCCCATCAGGATAGAAATGTTTCATCATAGGATAAAGTTGATCACTCAGAATAACTTTATTGATTTGCATTGAGCCTTCCCTCTAAGGGGACAAGTGGACCCAAACCTTGCCAGGAACATGCCCTCCACAGCATAACAGAGCCAGCGGCCAGCGGACCCCTCACTGTAGAGGTTTTTTCTTTAATTTGTCACCTGTCTGTAGGTACAGTACCAGTCAAAAGTTTGGACACACCTACTCATAGGTTTTTTTTTTTTTACTGTTTTCCACATTTTAGAATAGTAAAGTCATCAAAACAATGAGATAACACATTAAATTATGCAAACAAATAAAAAAAAGTGTTATATTTTAGATTCTTCAAAGTAACCACCCTTTGCCTTGATAACGGCTTTGCACATTCTTGCCATTCTCTCAACCAACTTCTGTGGTAAACAGGTATTCCACAGGTAAATAGGTGATGCTATCATGACTCTGTATAAAAGGATATCGAAAGACTCTTGATACCTTATTTCCAGGTAGAATGTGCAAAGCTGTTATCAAGGCAAAGGGTGGCTACTTTGAAGAATCTAAAATATAAGACGTTTTTTATTTGTTTTGGGTCTTTGCATAATTCCATTTGTGTTATCTGATAGTGTTGATGTCTTTACTATTCTAAAATGTGGAAAACAGTAAAAATAACGAAAAAAAAACTTTCTACGAGTAGGTGTGTCCAAACTTTTGACTGGTACTGTACATGTTGATTGATATCTTCAGTAGTGTGGGAGTCTGGAGATATTTTTAACCATCGTGCTGTAGTAATTAATTTGCACTTATAACTGATAAGAGGTGTGAATTAATTCATTGCTTTGAGAAAGGTTATATCCTGGCACGTGCACAAATAGACGCCAACACATGCCCCTGCCCTCAGACAGAAAAATTGCCCTTTTGGCTGTGGAGATTTTTTTTAAAACAAAGGTGCCCTTTACGATCGCAATTGCTTCCCCCAAAAACACCTGGCATACAGAGCCTGCGTGACTTCTGCTTGTACGCCTTCCCTTTTAGAGACTGAATATTAGGTAAGATACAGTATATGAACTCAGCTTTGACAGATTCCCTCCGGGCAGGTTACAAAAAATCCAGAAACTCAGGATGTGACATTTAACAGACATCTTTAAAAGTCTGCCATCAGACACTAAGCGCTTGTAAAATACAAAGCGTTCCCTTTTCAGGCGTACGGGATCTGAAAAACAGAACAGGCAGTCCTGTAGCAAGTCTCTCTGTTACCTACTGTTACACCACATGACAAAAGCCCAAGGTTCCGTACTTGCATAAATCCCAGAATTGCTGTTATGCTTTGTGTGGGCCGTGAGGGAAATGGCTTTTTTTTTCGTCTTGGCAGTCTTATTACTGTTCATTACTTATTTATGAAATGAGAAATTCATTCTTTAAAAGGATGTACCACAAGCACAGTATAACCTGATATTGTAGACAAAAGATATATTGTAAAGGAATGGATATCTGCAAATGGCTGGACCATCTGTGCATACTAGCATTTATTTAAATCTTTAAAAGACTGAGAAATAATAACAGGACTGTCGAGTGATGATCCTACTAAAGCATCCTGACTGTGCCAGTCCAACTGCAGGGCAATATACTGTATATTGTCCATAGCATCAGCCAGGGAGGGAGAGTGTTTAAATGAGTGTTCGAATGTGTTTTGGCATTCCAAATTGGGAGAAATTAATATTTATATCAAAATAACAAATAGTAAACCAGTCATAACCTTTTTAACATATTTATTTATTTTTGTGAAAAATAGAAAATATCTGGAAATAATGGTTGCATTTTTTTGGTGTATTGGAGTGCAGGATTGTCGACAGCAATACTTTATTTTTCCCATAAAATTTTTAACTGCACATTTAGCCATAACATTAATTTAACAAATGTGTTAAAATATAGTCATTACAACAAACAATTAAAATAGTAAACCTCTTGATGAATTCCAAAGACAGCAGTGTTAGATTTTAAGTGCGAAGGACTGGGCCTTTTGGGTAACACTGCCATCTAATGGACATGTTTGTCTGCTGTCAAAAATCACAGAATGCAAAATGAATTTAATTAATTATGCATGCCAGTACTTGTTATTGTGAAAGTTAAAACAACTGTTCTACTTAAAATATATTCAATTTATTTTTTACATCTGCAGTCTTAAAATTGGAAAAAAAAAGGCAGTATAAAATTGGAAATATTTTTTGTTCCTTTATTAATTGTAGATTTACAACTGGCATACAGTCTGTAACAGAAAGGCAAAATGATTGCTAGTTGAATATTTAATCAGATTATGACTCAAATTTGGATGAAATCAATCATTTGGCAATCAATCACATGTGGTTTTACTTTGATACAATGGTGAATCAGACCTAGGTTTATAATTCAGTATTTACCAGGCATTATGTGATAAATGCTATGTTTAACCCATGTGAAACCAAAAGTGCGTCTGGGACAAAAAGAGTGGCTTTTGGTTCTAGCTTCCACACCAGGTCTCTGGGTGATTTAAAAAGTTCTCTAGGCTATCTTAGGACAGGACACCTTTGAATTCCCCATGGTGTCTTGTGCCATCATTGTTGTCCAAAGATGGGCTCTGTCCTATTTTCACAGTGACCTCACTGCAGGGGTTAACTAAACCAGATCGAGACTCCTGCTAGTGTTGGACTCCCTTCAATAGTCTTGGCAACATGTCTTAACAAAGAGCATGTAGCTAACTGGTCCATACACAGAAAATAGACATATCATATGCATCCCTTATTTTTATGACAATAAACTTTACTTTGCTATTGGCTACAAGTTGAATTCAAAATTGCAGAATTTTTAATGAGATAAAATAAGTCTTGAATGTGGTGTGGTGTGACCATGCAGTCAGGCATGGTTTTCTTTTGTACGTACCGAAGCATCTGTTCAATGGGACCATATGGAGATAGGATTAAACACCGAGAGCTACAGTAAGCATTTCATCCAACAGCAATACTGAAAAAAAGGGGTGGGGGTGGTACAGTGGGATTACTTGTTAGTGTTATCCTACGGCAGTCAAGCCAAATATTTTTCATGAGAAATTTAAGCAAATAGCTAATTTTGTAATAAACGAAGCCCTGGAACAGGTACGCGTGCGTTAACTAGAAACGGTAAGTGACAACTGACGTGTTCTTGCTCCACGAGTGCGGAGGAATTTTAATGAGGACGTATCTGAGCACGCAATCGTGGCGCCATCTGCTTCCGCGGGCGTGCAGCTGGGCCCAGTCACGCTGCGAATGGTAAGAGAAGGATGCTGAGTCACGTGACCGCGCGCTGGCAGGTGGACTCTGGCTGGGTTTCAGGTATTTCTTCTCCCCTCGAACTCCCACTCAGTCGTGCCTCTGCGCTGGCTGTGCGCTCCAATTGAACTATAGCGCCTTCCCCGCGCGGGGATCATACCCGCCCAGCCGGCCGTGTGCTCGTTTCAGTCCGACAGCTCTTCGGGAATCTGCTCCTCGTTTTGGAAAATCCTCCATCGAGGTTGAACGCATTTATAAGCTGCCTGCACATTAATTGGCACAGTTGATGGAAATAAGATGCACTGTTTAGTACACACCGGTCCACTCTGTTGTCATTGGATTTTCCTTTTGGGGAAGGTTCTGTATAATGACGGTTAATTCTCTAGCTAGGTTTTATCGCTCTTCTTTTAATTTTTGTGGAAATGTACAGTCCCATACATATCCCTCTTTTTTAAAGCTATACTGTACAATCAACAATTGACCAATATGCACTGCAATGGCACTCTCAATTATCATTACCCTGTTATTGCAAAAGATGCTTAGCAGAGAAAACCAAGCCAACAGAGACAGCTGCCTGTTTTATTTATTTGGACGTGTTACCTTTTTAAATATTTGTCATATTTGTTGGATTTTTTTGGTAATTTAGCCCAGCATATGCAGGCAAACCCAGAGGTGCATGAACATGTTGCTGTCTGCACTGTTGATATGCTACTTATTGCATGTAACATTTGTGCAACATTTTCCTCTGCTTTTTCATTTACTAAAGTTAATATAATAGTTTAAGGTAAAATTGCAGTGTGTGGGCAGCACATACTTCTCTTTATTAAAATTAATATCCAATGTGTTTGTACTGGCCCATGAAAACAACACAATGGGGCTTTGTTTCAGGATTGTTTTTTAAAGTAATATTTTTCCACCACCTGGACAGAGTAGCCCATGGCTATGAAACTACAAATTTATCTCTGATCTGACAGAGATAACTGGAATATTCTTTCTTCTCCCCTGATTAATATGTTTGTAAATTTTGCTGTTCACACTATACGTACTCTAAATACTTCCACCCATTCCTTGGAATGAGAGTACATAGTTTCTATAGCTGTAATAATTATTTATTTATTTTTATGGCAAATGCTGTTCTTTACCAATCACTAAAAAGACAGAGTCAATCTAAAAGTCACATAAAAGCTCTGCTTGATTCAGATTTGAGAGCAGACCTCTTAGACCCAATGGTCTGTGACATGATATCCCTGAGTGTATTACCTCAAAGCACTTCCATGTCTTCAGATTTCTGTGTACACTGTCCCCTGTGTCTCTGAAACATGTTCGGTTAAGGTATCCAGTACTACCAGAGGTGGCTCCTGTGTGTGGAAACTGGTTGTAGACATGCTGGTCATCTTTAAAAGCTTTTGGAGCCAGATCTCATGCCAAAGTCAGACCAAAAGCCACTTTATAGTATTTATATATAAGGTTTGTATCCAGTGTTTACAATGACGTGATTTAAGCAACCGTTGCTTTAGCTATTAACTACTGATATGTGAGTTCTCTCTTTTTGTTTATTGCTGAATTGAAATCACATACTAGTGTGATTTGGTCATTTTGGAATGATTAATTATCGAAGCTACTGAGACATTGAGTCTGGGCAGAATTTTCTAGAAGAGTCCACTGTTTGCTGCTTTGGGACTTCCTGCAGAAGGGATGGCTTTGTGCACTTCACCTTGCAATGCAGCAGCCCGTGTAATAGCGGTTGACTTCAGTATCAACCTGGGGAAAATTTAAATATAAAATTTGATGTCGGTATTTCATGCATTTTTAGCGAAGTTGGGGGGGTCCTCATATGTCCAGCGGGTGTGTGTTGGGCGGGCCCTTTTTAAAACATTGAGGAGAATTTTGTGGCAAATGTTACAAGACAGCGCTCTTATTAGACTGCGAATCTAAACAAACAAGCTGAATATAGGTTTTTTTTTTTTCAGGGGGAGGGGGGGTCACTAATGGAGTGAAATCACATCCTTCACCTGCACGGTAACAATGAGGGTCTCTTTGAGGAGCGGCTGAATGCCCCTCTCTTTCCCAGGATCCAGGCTATCCGGAGGCAGCTCTGATTACCCGGCCGCCAGGGACTACTGCACCGCATAAGAAACAGGAGCCCTTGATCTGCCTGCACTTCCCTGGGACCTAGCTCCTCCGATTCTGATCGATGCCTTAGATGTCACGTTTTCCCGTATTCTTCCTGGAAATGGCAGTAGATCTGTTTGGAGGATCCCCACACATCTCCTGGCCTGTTGTCGTTCGAAGAACATCGTTCAAACCGGGTGGCATCTCAGGCGGTAACACAGTGGCTCTAACAAAACTAGTGTCTCTCGCTGTATCCATTCTTTTCTCTTGTATGGCCCTGTCTAGAAAATCTCACTCTCACAGTCAGAACAAAACTGACCCCAAGTGTTAATTTATTTTGCGGAGTGGTGTAATGCTTTCTCAGACTATTTTCCCTGTGGTGTGGCAGGTTTGACGGAGAGGAATACATTATGATTGTGGCCATATTGATTGAGGTGGATGTTGTCTGTTCTGGATGCAGTGTGCTGTAATGCATATCAGCACTTTCAGGCGTGCTAATCATTCCACATGTACTCTCCCCGTGCACCTCCAGACATGATTGTGATTGCTCTTGTTTGATGTCTGGGCCATCTGTACATCCGTGCGTGCGTGCGTGCGTCAGCCTTGAAAAGAGTCTTTGTACATTAATTTAGCTTTCCTGCCAGGTATGATTTCTGTTGTTCCCAGTCATTACTCCGCACGTGTCCTTACTCCAGTGATTTCAGCTACAAAAGAACAGAAAGGTGATGTGTTGTGGGTTCGCTCGTCTGCAAGGGCAGTGGATTAGCCTTCTGAATGATCAGTGACTCAGTGCGACAAAATCTTTGCCTCTGCCTTTTTGCCTCACTAGTTTAACATATTAGAGCTTTTGGAATATAAGGGGGGCTTTTGTTTCACCGCTGTACATAGACATTTATGTATCATTTTTCCTGGAGGGCTGTTGCTTATTGCACGGTCTGGGACCCAGCCTACCTTAGCACTACCTTAGCAATCGGGGCACTTGGGGCATCTTCTGTCCCCTTGGTCTGTTTACCGATCTTCTGATCGCAAACAATAGTGCATAGGCCGTTCTGCCCCAGTTCTCTGCACAACACAGTTGTCGAGTAAATCATTGCAAACTGCTGCTTGCGTAATGTTTCGCTTTCTTTTGGGCCGTGATGCACTGTGAGTGCAGACACTGCTGTTGCTGATGGTTTCTGTGTTGTCGACTTCACTATAATGCCACAAATGTGTTAAAGAGAAAGGGAGTGCTTTTATTTCCCGTCCCTGATATTGGATGGGCCTTTTATGAAGGTTGAAAATATTGTTTATTGTTATTACCCTGCTGTCCTCGAAGCCTTAAGTATTTTTTTGTATCGCAAAGGAATGTTTTCCTTTTGTTTTGTTTTTGAAAATCTGAAACGGTGTCAAACTCACTGGAGGGCTGCGGTGTCTGCGGGTGATTTCCTTTCAGTCAACAGCCAGTCAAGGCCTTGAGAACAAGGTGCGTGATGTTAAGCTTGTCATACCTCAAAATATTTAACTTCCTGTACATTTTCCAAAATGAAAAAAAGCTGAATTAGATGTGGATCAATTACATAGCTCTACATAGCACCTGGCTGGTTAGGGAGCCTGTACAAATCTCCTCAGACGACCCAGTTATCATAAACTAATAAAATGTTTTAACATTAACAACTGCATATGACTATCAAATTTAATCTCGACTATATCATTAATGACTAAGTGGAAGGCCTTTGGGGTGATGCAGAACTGGTGTTGCCCAGTGAAGGAGGACATTAGGCAGCAATGTAATCCCCCACTTCAGTGCTGAATAGCAACCCACTTTGCACATCTGGCATGCCAAGGAACTGCCTGCGCAAGCTGTAATGTAGTTACATGCCTACAGTACATTTGTCAACAGTGTCCAAATAAAAAGGAGGAAGTGACATCATAATATAGGTGTATTGTCTTGTTCTGGCAGCTGTGGTTAATTCCACCAGAAATCCATACCTTAACCCTTAAATTTAAATTAAATTTAAACCCTTAAATTGCCTTAGGGCTCTTAAATCTCCCAGCCAGCACAGGAAGTGACATCGTGTTAAAGCAGTCCTTTGCCCTTACCATATTACCTGATCGCACAGTGGGCTAACACCTTGGCTCTCATCTCTCTGACAGCTTTCTCACCTCTGCGGGATCATGCTTGTCATTGTTTCAATGTGACAGGGTGTCCACCTAGCAGTCTAGCAGGCACCTCGCTGCCTCTGTGAAGCTGCGATTCATACTGCCTCTGTGGTGGATTAAATACAACCATGAGTCATTGCTTTGTGAAAAGAGCTGCTGATTTGCCCGTCTCTACTATGATGTCGGCACTCGTGCGGAAAGCCATAAACACCATCACCAACAGTTGGCTCTGTTAATCATAAAGCTCAAAAGCCACCATCCATCTACACTTCCTGTTTGTTGTCCAGTATGAATCAGATTCAGCAAAAAATTATTTCCTCCCTCACCTTACCATGTCACCGCCTCCCAACTCCTCTAAGTGTGCTGGAAGGGATTCTTGTGTTTCCCACGCAAAGCACTGAAATAGTGTGTCGTACAATCGCCTTGTTTCATTTTGATTTAAAGTAATACACCCCGACAATACAGAGCCTCATCTCAAGTCTCACGGAGTCTTAGTTACGGCAATAATTTATCAGATATTTTAATAAGGGTCTAAAGAACACAAGGGTAGGAAAAAAATATGAACCTAAAAATGTAACGTCATTGAAAATGACTACCATCCATTTTATGCACAAATGTGTTTCCCACACATGAGAGGAATAAAGGTGGCTTTGCCCAGTGCGATATGTACAAAGTCAACCATTAGTCAGTGTTTTAGGGAGTCAGTCTCTGGTGTGAACAGTGACCAGAGGAGGAAAGCCAGCTCTTCAGCACCAGCAATTCAGCAGGTCTGATGCCGTTGGGTATGAAAGAGGGGTCCGATTTGCTTTCCAAACCCTTCAAACTGCTGTTTAGCTGCCAGTGTATGGGACCCAGAGGCAGGCACGCAAGGCCTTGCCGCCTGGGACATGTGAAGAGCCTCGAGGCAGTGGCTCAAAATGTCTGTTTCCTCCTGTCATGCACAGAGCCAGGGCTGATTCAGTGAGGGACGTCTACTTTCAGTGACAACCCAGTATACGCTGATGTAACGACCCAGTGGGAGAATCACATGGCAGGCGAGTTAGCAGTAGACTGCAGGATGATAAAAGCAGCCAGTGTTTACAATCCCCCCCCCCCCAAGAGGATTTCTTAGTGATCGGCTATCCCCAGACACATCAATCATTCAACACTTGTGGTTTCGAAGTTAAATTAACACAGAAGAAGTAATTATTTTTAACGGTTCATTGGATAATTTGTCGAGGATTTTCTCTGATTGCCTTAATCTCTCTCAGTAGGTCTTTGGCGCAGAAGACTTTAACTCAACTTGACATCCCATAAAGCAGTGGGCCAATCGTGTCTAAACAGAAACACTTTGCCACAAATAGAGCCCTTAACTTTCTAAATAGAGAAACAAGAAACCAAGTAGGAATGTGTCCCTATTCTCTCTGTCCCCACTGTGCCTGTAGCCAAATCAGAACGCTATGGTGTAATCTATTCATCTGCCAGAGATCATGTGCAGTTTATCAGTCAGCTATAGGCTGAGTGCAATGGTTAAATACCCTACAAATGCATGCTCAACCAGAAGAGTGTGGGGGAAGTCTGCCTCAGAGAGCTGAAATATCAATTTAATCATGCCTGTTACTTGTTTTCTGAACTGTGGACTATTATGCAATCTGGAATTGATTTTAAAAAATGAAAGAAAACATATTATTTAAAAAAAACACTTTTCAGAAGGGAGTGCCAGACCTTTAGAATTATTTTAACATAGCTTTGTGGAGATTGTTTTTTATCTTTATTTTTTATTTGGCTTCAAAAGAACAAAGAAGGCAGGCATTCCTGACATTTATCTAAGCACCCAAATTTAAAAAACGAGGAAGTTGAAAGCCAAATAGTTTTTCTTCCCCATGGCTTCTCCTTTAATGTGAAAGAAAGTGTTGTGTTGGGTGAATTGGTATCAGCACAGCAAGGTCCGGACGGACTATTCAGCCAATGCCAAATGGGCCCGGAACTGGCTGAGGGGTTGAAATTTCAGCCCTGATGTGTGGTGACATTTCCAGCATGTCCCCCTGTCCCTCCTTTCCAACTGTGTGGATTACTTTGGAAAACTGCACATTCCTGTCTTTATTAAACCCCCATAATGTATTATATGTCTGGTGCTGGTTGCCGGGGAGAATCATGAACAACCATGCATGCCCATGTCATCTAGCTCGTAAAGTTTGACAGAATATGATCCGTCATATTGCTGTTATTCTCCGTGGAGATGTTGAGAAAGCTCTTCCTCGTGCTCCGCTTAATCCTGTGGAACTTTGTCATACTCAGCTGTCAGCTGTACTCTTGTTGACCTCTGACTCCTGGGGAACACCCCTCAAGCTCCACCCTCCACAGGCATGGCCCATCCCATTGCTCAAATATTTGTGAACACACCCACCATGAACACACTGTTTCTGACAGGGTTCCCCAGCTGAAACACTAGCAATTTGCTTTCTGGTTAATAAGAAACCTGTGAAGTATTGTATCGTACTGTCTCTTGGCATGCCTTTAAGAAAACTATCTATTCTGAAAACAGATTGTGAAACATTGAAACTAAAGTTCAAACCAGCATGCCAACTTTATACATCATAAAAATCTGAAATGCCAAATGACACTATAAGCCTGTCTAGCAGCTTAGCCTATGAGATAGATGTATATAAAAAGAACATTATGCAAAATGTACTAATATAAAACACAGGTAAAGAGTTTTGCTGTTTTTAAAACAACAAATTACATGATGTTTCTGGTCTTTATTTAAATACAATTTTAGCAAACATCAGAAAGTGGGACAATACTCCTTCATAGATTTTGAGTCAATTTTATCAGGCCTGTTCCAAACGTGTAAGCCAATTGTCAGTCTTTTTATGTCCGCTAGCAGTTTAAACAGGTTTGCAGACATCAGACACACATGCAGAGTAGGTTTAATAGAGTTTATTATGTGATAATGATGTAAATCTGCATGCCAAGATAGTAAGCCACATGGAAAAAAAAGAATAAAATTCCATTTGAAATCGCTTACTTTCTTTCCAAAAGATGCTCCCATGTTTCTCAGCGTCTAGTGCAGCCTCTCAGAAAGTTGTCAGTGTTGGTCCAGTCCGAGGTTTGGGAGCTTCCGCTCTGTCCTGGTGCCTTTCCAGGGCACGCCGTTTAGGTGCGGCCGTCCGGCCCGACAGTTTTGAGGGAGGGTGGAGTGCTCAGGTACTTACGGCCCCTGGCACACTGCTAGCAGGAGGCTACTCCAGGGGGTTAAACCGGCCCAATCTTTAAGAAGCAATCGGCAAAGTCTTCCCGAATGTGACGATAATCCATAGTGTCAGGGAGGGGGGGGAATCCTGGGCACAACAAGGTCCAGCAGTACAGTCAGAGAGATGGAGAGAAAGAGAAAGAGTAAGAAAAAGAGAGATCACCTATCACAGTAACCCAGAACGGACCCTTTCGCAGCCACCTGTTCATAGCTGGCTCCCCACTCTTAAAAGGCTTAAAGACGGCAGGGAAGATTAAGTTAATTGCAGTTGACAGAGCAGGAAGCCTGAGGGAGAACACGGTCAGCACGTCGGGCAGCTGCGCCGGGCAGCCCTCAGACTCCAGAAGGGACGGGCATCGCTTTCGGCCAGCGGGCAGGACCGGGCGTGGCCCCTCCATGATGTCGCCACTCGGGACTCCCTCCTCAGGGTGGAACGCATGGATGCATCACAGGCTCTCGGACACTTGGACGTTCCGTTTGGGAGCCCTTCCCGTCCCTGTCTGGGAATCTGGCTCCACGGAGCAGCTGCCTCAGCCTGGGCATGCAGCCCAGGCCGATGACATCACAAACGGGCAGCACTGGAAGTTCAGATAGCCCAGGCAGCTCTCAAAGTGCTCAGAGAATTGGCTACTCTCATTCTTTCTTGCCATGCTCTCTTTCTATTTTGTTTGTCTCTCTCTTTGCCTCTCTCTTTCTCTCTTTGCCTCTCTCTCTCTCTCATTCCCTCTTTGCCTCTCTCTCTCTCTTTATCCTTGGTTTCTCATATAAACAAAAACAGAGTAAAATGCCAGCTCATTAATTTTATCTTGGGTCAGGCGAAAATGGCAATTTGCACAAGTTGGAAAAACATGATTGGTGGAGGGGATAGACAAGATGTGGTTGCTGCAGTTAGGGGTATGATTAGGAACAGAGTGATGGTGGAGTTTCGATGTTACAAAGCCATGGAGAGCTTGAATGTGTTTCAGAGTGTGTGGTGTTATAAGGGTGCTTTATGTTCAGTGGAGGAAGGTGAGCTTTGCTTTGCTTTGCACATGGAATAGGGTGAGCAAATGGAAGTAAATTTATTTGTGACCGATTTGTGTTTTTCATGTGTTTTTGTTTCTTATGTTTTCTGTTTTATTTTTTGGTAATGTCATTGGTGTGTTGAAAGTGGAAATAAAGGAGGGTTAAAATTCAAATTCTTTCCCTCTTTGCCTCTATCTCTCTTCTTCTCTGTTTGCCTCTCTCCCACACACACACACACACACACACAAACAATATGGCATTGTTCCCTATCACACTCTTCATCAGAATGGCTTTATGAGTGTATCAAGGGCCACGGAATCCTCACTCCTAAAAGATTCTTTATATAGTTTTTTTCTCTTTTTTGTGCACTATTCACTGATCCAATATTAGGGAGGCGGAGGCCCTCCTTTCTCTTTGGCTGATTACATTCTGCAAAAAATCATCTGGTATTTATTTTGTTTATTGTGTGTTTAATTTTTTATTTGCTCTTGATAAACAAATGGCCCCATGTTGCAAGAGTACTTGAGAAATAAAAAAAAAAACTCAGTTCTAAGCCTATTCATTGCCATGGGATTACCGAATTGCACCATAAGGGCAACTTTGAAAACCATGAAAGTTTATACAGTGCCCTCAACTATTATTGGCACCCCTGGTAAAGATGAGTAAAAGGGGTTATAAAACATTAACCGTTTGGTGAATTAGCTTAATGTCACACTGAAAAAATCCAACCTTTAATTGAAGTAAATGTTATTTATATGTAGAATAAAGTAATCATTTTTAATATTTGGTTGCATATCCTTTGCATGCCATGACTTCCTAATGTCTGTGACCTAACAACATCAAAAGACTCTTGATATCTTATTTTCTGGTACTCTTACAAGCGATAATATAACGTCTCTGCATTTCAATGGGTCTCTATGGGAATTGGGGTGTGGGACTAGATTAAGCTATACATTTCACGGGAATAGTATGGAACACATGGTTGGCTAAATGGCTGTACGTCATCAAGGGTCTGGGGTATCAAACTAGCCTCAAATCATCACTGCTGCCAGATATGCAGTAGATATGGATGGATCACTTTAAGGGTTGTTTCACCTGACTCATTTTCCAATTGAACTCTATGGAAAAATAAGTCAGGAGAAATGACCCTTAAAGTGACCATCCATATGGAGTGCTCTACACTTGCGGCACAGTTTATTGCTTCCTGCCACAGTCTGAGGGACAGTAAGTGATGCAACACAACCATTTACTGACATGCATACAATATGAACACACACACGCACGGACACATAAATCCATGCAAATACACACACACACACACACACACACACACACACACACACACACACACACACCTGTAACTGTATATATGTATTATGTTATCAGATGTATTATCATTATTTTGTATTTTTTTCTCACGTTGACATGTTCCTTTTTCTCATCAACAAGCTTTGGCAATACAACTGTACATTTTTGTCATGCCGAGAGAGTGAGAGATTGTAGGAAGTTATAGAATTTATGGTAACCTATTTTTGGGTCATCCATTATTACCTTATCACACCCAGATCTTGGCATTTTTCTCATTTCAAAAGGGAACGGGGTCTAGCTAAACCAGTGTGTTTTGTTACCCTTTAAGCAAAACAGTTGAACCTCTATCAATTGCAGAGATTTCTTATAAAACTTATTTTTTTTAAATTAATACTTATTTTTCTAGCTCCCCTTGTGCACAGAGACATTACCTGCCTGCCATATATCTCGCTAATTTAATCTATACTTCAGGTTTTATTAACTAATATAATATAAATATCAGATTAAGCTGTATGGCCTGTCATTCACAGTGAAGTAGCCTATCTGTTCCATTGCATCGTATTGCTCAATCATAGATCAACTCTGGTTGTCAATAGTTGCTATTTCTGTATTTTTTAGATCTACTCTGTTGGGTTTTAAACAGTTTTCTGAACCAGGAGGTGCACAAAATGGATCATCATTGGCTGATGTGTGCAAAATTTAATTCATGGTCAATTATGAAAATATGAAAGCTATGAACTAATTGAAATATGAATTCATGGCTTTCTTATTTTTTTCAGCATTAGACTAAAACATCATCTTGAGATCATTAATAGGTTTATATTGAAAGATAAATTCCATTTTTTCTGCATTAGACGTATATTACAGGAATGTGTTTGGCAACCAACTTGCTTAGTAAGACTTGTTGCTGAACAAGTGGATTTACATTCTTGATTGGAGGAAATTTCTCATACAATCAAATAAAAAATATTTTCTAACATGAATCATAACTGTTTAACAATTTTATAAAAAGGAAAATCTCGTTGAAAAATCATAGGGGAAACTTACTTATTCACAAGCAATATTGAGTCCTCATCCAACACTGTTCTGAACTCCATTCATAGCGCTGCAGAACATGATGGCTGTTGGCATAACCCTGCACTCAATGATATTTCTAGCCACTGTAAATGATACAAAATCAAAAAACAGGTTCAGCCCTTACTGAGCTGGGCAAATTGACAAATTATGTAAATAGTCTATGCATGGTCAACAATTGCACATTAGTTCTTTTCAAACCATATACCATACCTTATAAGCTTTGAAAACATCCTCATTGCTTATCTTGTAAAAGTAAACATGCCTGTAACATTATGTAGATTTTCCTTTTTGTCAATCAGCACAATTACCCTGGCTGGTGCTACTTGACCACGTCATCGTGTTAGCCAGGTTACAGTGCAATTCCCAGAACACAATATGACACAGGAGGTCATGAGGCCCAGTCTATACTGCCCTCTGCTGGGATTCCTGCTCAACATTTTACCGTAAATTACAGATCTCCTGAATAATTCTGATCAACTGTCATCTTTCCTGACAATCCAATCAATACTTCAGATGGTCAACAACAGACAGGTCATTTTGCTGTACAATGATACCACTCAAGAGTAGGATGTGGATTTATTGTAGCCGGTTTATATTTTTACCATTAGCAGCACCATTTGTGTGTGAAGTATAGTAGTAATTATAATTAAACAGTTCTGGGCTGAGAGTACTGAACATACTCACGGTTTTTAACCCAGTCCGCAAGATGAACTATGGAGCTAAATTAATTCAGATGACCATATTCTCACATTACTCTATGTTCTCCATATAGAACGTTCTCGAAAATGGTCAGTAGTATGACAATGACTCCATGGTCAAGAATGCCCTCTCCCCTGCTTGGTGGTCCCGCATGCTTTTGCACAATGAGCTGAGGTGTTGGGGATTCTCACTTACATCTGGCCATAAAATGTAAATCTGGAGCGCACAAGTCAAAATAGCATCACCACTCTACTTCTGATGTGAATCTCAAAGTGGCTGACAGACCTGTGGCAGGCTGCATATCATGGAGTAGAGAAACCTGCCGACAAATGTATTCCAAATTTTTGCACTAACGAGAACACATTTTTTGAGAAAAATATCATGTCTACAGTGGATGTTATGTAATGAGGTTGTTTTGCATATGCTGAGTTTGAGGCTCTTATTTATGGAGACATGACACAATTTAATATTTTTCTATTATTTTCATAATTTTGTGTCTCCGTAAAATTCTTGCGTTACTCTGTATAAGAATTGCGTATCTCCGTTAAAAAAATTGTGCTTGTAAAAAGGATTCACGTACCTGTGATTTATTCTCGTGAACCTGTACATTAAACTGTGTGGTTGTATTTGTGATCCATGTTCGTGCATCAGATTTTTGCTTCTAAAAAGTCAGCAAAATTGTAATTTAAGCTTCACCAACATTTTTCTTAAGCCATTTATGACCATTTTTTTTAAAGCTGTTTAGGCTACAACTACGAATCGGAAATATGAGCGCACAAGCATCTGCGTGCGATCGCAATTCTGGGATTTCTGGCAGCTTTATCTCACACTGACTCGAGTTTTGTATGGTTGTACAGGAGTTTTGTGACCCTGTAACAGCTCACTTCACAAGAAAGGAGGCGGGACCAGCTCTCCCCAAACTACCACGGCCAATCAAATACCCATACTTCTGCCCCCAGTACCATTGGCTGGAATCGTCAGTCAGAGCAAGATCCATATGAGTACAGGCTTCAGCCAGGTCAGGTCAAAAATGGTCCCCCTGTCAAAATTGGTCCTAGGGTGCCTTCAGGATCTCACTTCCAGCGGACAACTCACATCATTTTGCACCGCTGTGTACTTTTAGGTAGCTATTGGCTCTGCCAGTGTAAAATAATACCACAGTGTGAACTTTTATTATTAAATGAATGCATTTCACATTTAACAAACATAGTGTGTCTAAAATAGAAGACACTCCCACAAGCGACTGATTGTGTAAGGCGAGAGCAATTCCAGGTGATCTCATTAGATGATGTGTGGCTGTACTCCAAGGCTGTGTCCAAATCAGCACCCTTCCATGCTATTGAGTACGCTTGTTGAGTAGACAGGACGAGAAAGTAGTTAATTTCTCTAAATGTAGTATACTTAAAACCCTCGAATGATATACTTACTTCCGCGGTTTCGCTGAGTATATTTAGGAGCATAGTTTTCAAGAAGTACACACATAAATCTGACGTGCAGCTTCACTGTAATTTTCCTTCAATAACAACAAAAACAACACGTGACATGGCTGTGCAAGGGTGTGGCATCTTACGACACTTCCAGAGTACGGTTGGAAAATAGTATAGTATAGTAGGATAGTATGGAGGATATTTTTTGCGTCCTGCATGTCACATACTAAACAGTACACATCTGCCAGTGTCACATACTTAACAGTACACATTAAACAGCACACATCTGCCAGTCCCCAGGAGACAGTACAAAGTAGATAGGGCACTGATTCGGACACAAGTGTGAAGCCACAGATCAGATTGGAACTCATTTTTATTTATTTTATCTACTCTTGATCAGAGTAAGTGATCATTGTCACAACAGGGTAAAATTAAGAATGGGTAAAATATATAAAAGTTGACAGATTTTCTCCAATGTGACCAATCTCCATTGGTGACAGAATTGTAAGTAAGCTCTAAAAAAACATCATGCATACAATTCATGCAGACTGGAATCCAGGCTGTATCCCAAACCCAACAGCAGGGTGGACAAAAAGCTCCCTGACACTAACTAGTATACTCAAATGATCAGCATCCTGGCAGAAAAGATGGAGTGGTACATGACAAACAGTGGTGTTGTGGAGCTGGAAAGGTGTTGAACTGTGTGGTGGATGTAGTTTTAATGAGACACAAACAAAACACTTGACTTGGTGGAAAATTGCATTTATATAGTGCAGGCCATGAACTCTTAACATTTCTCATATGTGATGTAGGGTCTGATGTTGGTTAAAGGTGTGGGTTGAACAAATGAAGTGAGTCATATAAATTGTATTTTTGTTTGAATATGTCACTATATGAAAATCATATAGTCTCCAGTATGTATCCATACTCAGTTCAGCTATTCAACACTACCACTCCAGTCTTTCTTGCAAGTGGCAGAACCTCTCTCTCTCTCTCTCTCTCTCTCTCTCTCTCTCTCTCTCTCTCTCTCTCTCTCTCTCTCTCTCTCTCTCTCTCTCAGATGGAGGGTGGCTGTGGCCTGTATATTCTTTCTTGGGTATACTTTCTAAAACTTTGACTTTTTAACTTAGTAGCATTTTTTCAGATATTTTGGTGTTCTGGAACAAAATTTTGTTGTTTGGTGGAGTTTTTATTGGTAAGACGCCGAGATGGCCTCTCTTTCAGACGGAGAGGCCTTGTCTCTCTGTCATGGAGTGAGGTGTGTAGCGGACAGTACTGCGTCGGTAGAAGACGCGCTGGTAGCGATTGCCGAGCAGGTATAGGAGGTGATAATATTGTTTCAGCTTCACGGATGAATAAGGCAGTTGTATTTTTTTTTCCAAAAAATTTGTTTTGCTGCACAACTAATTGCAAGTGGGTTATGGATTAAAAGAGTATTTGTGCAGGTAAATCCAATCTCGGCACCAACGACGAGGGTAATAATTTCAAATATTCCCCCGTTTATTAAGAATGAAGCTATTGAAAAGGAGCTTTCTCATTTTGGAAAGCTTGCCGGCCCCATGAAAATGATCCCATTGGGATGCAAAAGTACAGACCTGAAACATGTTCAAAAGTACAGACCTGAAACAGATTTTTATGTTTTTGAATTCACCTTCACAAGCATTGGATGTGACATTGCGTATAAGACACGGTGAAAGTTCATTTGTAGTGTTTGCTAGTACGGACAGTCTGAGATGTTGCGGGGTTATTGGACATATGAAGCGAGCTTGCCTGCATAAGGGTGGGGAGAATGTCCGAGGTGGAGTAAATAAAGAAAGGGCAAGGGAGAAGGCCAGCGGTGAGTCTAACGCACAGGCCAGCGCCGAGCCGGGCCGGGCCATCAGCCGAATGAGGATCCAGGAGAGGGTAGGCTACGAGTGGGATGGGGGAGCGGGTTGGAGGGGGATAAGACAGGGTTGCCCATTGTCGGGTCAGCTCTATTCCCTGGCCATAGAACCATTGCTGAATCTTTTACACCCAAGGGTGAAGGGTGTGAGGGTTCCAGGGGCCGGAACGGCCACAGCCATAACTTTATCTGCTTATGTGGATGACGTCACAGTACTGGTTCGGGATCAGGGGGATGTGCAGTACCTAGAGGACTGTCTTCAAATCTTTGAGCAGGCTGCTTCAGTCAGAGTCAATTGGGACAAAAGTGAGGCTTTGTTGGGGGGCATGTGGAAAGGAAGGACACTCCCTACACTCCCAGGGAATATGCAGTGGGGTCGGAAGGGGTTGAAAGTTTTGGGGGTCCATATGGGCTCAGATGACTGTGCTAAAGAACTGGGAGGGTATAGAGGGAAAAGTCTCAGGGAGACTAGAAAAATGGAGGTGGATCGTGCCGTGGCTGTTATACAGGGGCAGAGCCCTTATAATAAACAATTTGGTGGCATCCATACTGTGGCATAAGGTGGCAGTGCTAACCCCCCCTGTTGAACTCTTACATGCTGTGCAGAGGACCCTGGTTAACTTCATCTGGTCAGGTCAGCACTGGATGAAGGCAGGGGTATTACATCTGCCGCTCCAGGAAGGGGGGGCAGGATCTTATTAACCTCCAGAGTAGTCAACTTTTCGGCTGCAGGCAGCACAAAGGCTGCTGTACCATGAAGATGTCTGCTGGAAGGAACCAGCATGTGGTCTGTTGAGACGGATGGGAGGAATAGGGCTGGACCGCCATTGGTTCCTCATGAAGCCAGAGAACCTGAGTACTGATGGCTGTACTAAGTTTTATAAGTCTGTGCTGAAGGCTTGGCAGGCTGGTATGTTCAAATGCTCTGCAGTACCTTTCTGTAAGAGCAGGGATATGTAAGTTGGCTCACCTGCGGGGCCCGGCTGGGTGTAGGATGGCGTGTTCCATAGCAGAGCAAATAGGGGCTCATTCAGTGAGGAAAACTCCTGGATGGTATAAAGGCGGCTTTGCCTGTCAAGGTCTGGGAAATGCTCGAGAACAGGTCAGCTTCCCAGGAGGAAGGGGACGGGCTGGTGTTCCCTGGTCTGAGAGTTTCCGCAGAAGTTGGGGAACGGCAGGAGAAAGAGGGCCACTTATTGTCCTTTGAGTCTCCTAAACTGGGGGACTTTGAGGGCGTAGACAAAAATAAATTGTATGCTGTTTGCACAAAAACATGCCATTTAAATTCTTTAAGAGATGTGAAGCAAAGTAAGTGGCAAGAGCTGCTTGGAAGGGGGTGTCTACCAAGGGGGGTTGGGAGACCTTCAGTGGAGAATTGTTCATGGGGCAGTAGCCAGAAATGGTCACCTGGCACATATGGACCCAGGGAACAATAGGGAGTCATTTTTGCTCAGACATTGAGACAACAGCTCATATTTTTACAGAGTGTAACAGATTAGAAGTGTTGTTTGTTGTGTTGGGGGTGGTGTGTGGGAGACTGGATACAAGGTTTTCCTACAGTATGGGCTGTAGGAGTGGCGGTGTATGTACAGAAGAGGATTATAATGAGTACCTTTCTTGAATACTTGAATAATTCCTTTCTAGTGGGAGGGTGTTTTTATTTTTTTTGCATTTTTATTTTATAGAAAAAATTCTAATTTTCTCTTGCTTTGTTATTCTTGGATTCTGGTTTCATTTCTGAAATGTTGGAGGAATAATTGTTTGTCTCCTTAAAGTGTTCATAATAGGAGAATCAAAGGTCTCTCTATCGCTCTCTCTCTGTCTGTCTGTCTGTCTCTCTTCCCCCCCCCGAGGTAATGTGAAAAATGATAAATGTGAAGGGCTTGAGATAAATCATTAGGTCTCTTGGCTCCATTTAGGGTATAATCTCAAAGTATTGATAGATTATTGGGGAACAAGCTCAACAAGCTGCGTTTTTCACGAGGAAACTAAACAAACAGGACAGAGGCCGAGTCCAGCTGAGAGGCACACTGAGTTAGCTAGCTTCCAAACAGCCCGACGCTGCATCAATTATGCTGTAGCCCGAGGCAGCAGGCGCTGCTGTTTTCCGCAGTAGCATCATAACTCACATACAGCCAACAGAGGCCATGTCACTACAGGGTGCTCAGATACAGGAACCATTATGGAAGATGGAGGCTTTGCGATCGCAAAGGGAATATGTTTTGCCCTGAGGTGTTTCTCCAACAAAGGACCGGCAAAATTCTCCAATAGTGCAAGTCTTGTGCCAGTTGAAAACAAACCACATGCAACAGTAGGTCTTTTCTCCCGACACAGTGGTGACACAGAGATGCCGCTTATGAGAAAAATGGTTTCATTCACTGTGCAGCATATGGAATTTAAGCCTGTGGCCCTATGACTTCTGTGCATGACATTGTTTAGAAAGGTACCGGAATCTTGAATGCTCTATTGTAAAATAAAACCATTGAGGCATTGCTTAATCCCTCATACTCAGAAGGACATTTTTAAATGTAATTAATGTAATTACACTGTGTTTATGTCATTTATGTGTACCTGAGTGCATGTGTGCCTGTGTGTATGTATGCGTTTCTATTGATCATCACATAGAAAGTACATACACATGTGCTGCACTTACTTACACAGCTATACTGTATACTGTCGTTACACGATACACATTTTAAAATGCATTATGTTGGGACATTTCCTTCTGTTGCACATTGTCCTTGCCCTATTTCCAGCTGTATTTACATAATCAGAACTTTAATGTAATTAATCATGCATTGTGTGTTTGACTGCTATGACATGCTGTACTTTTGATCTGATAAGTCTGATTACCGTGGTGCTCTTTCCCCTAATTGTTTTTAGCTATGTCAAACCTTAGCAAGTGTAAAAATATTTTTTTATCTGTAATATTGAAAAAGGAAAAAAAAAATTTATGGAATTTTTTTTTTTTTTCTGTTTTCAGAGTGTATTAGGGACATTGAGAGGACCTGCTTCGCTCCACAATGCATCAAGTAAACCTTATCACAAATAATTAGACTGCAAGTCCCCATCAGCCACAGAAATAAATGACAAGAAGAGGGACTGAAGATAAGAGTGGGAAGCTCTTCCTGAGATAATCCTACAGTTCAGCTCTGCAGGGAGCTACCCCTTGTCGTGAAGAATCCACCTTTCAAGGATACAGGTACTGCTGAGGGGGGAAAGACACAGGAATATCCTGAAGCATACTGAGTACACACTGAGTACACAGTTATGAGTACACACTGATTAACACACACTGAGTAACGAGTACGCACTGATTAATAAGTACACACTTGGTACTACCCACACACTGAGTACTGATATAAAATGTTTCTCAGGTTGTAGAAAACCCAAAATACTGGACATTGTGAAATTCACTATTTGTACTTCAAACATTAACAAATGTTCATTATTGTTTGAAATGTAGAAACCGTTGTAAAGCATATTTGGCTTTGAAAAACATTGAAAACAATGTGTTTGAATCTGGTGCAGTACTGCAGTGTAGCAATCAGGAAATTAGGCTTAGAATAGTCTGGCAATATACATATGTACGACCTCTGTCCAAACAAATAAAATGTTTTTAATTTTACGAAGCAGCATCCCCCCCCCCCCACACACACACACACAGATAGCAGTCTGTGAACCCCACACTCCGCTCTGGCTCTCTCTTTCTCGCCAGGCCCATTTTTAGGGCTGTCACCGTTCATAATGAGCTCCGCTGCGTCGCCATCTCTCTGATGAGGATGTGAATTCAGCGTTCTGTGATGCGCTCACCGCTCCACAGTGCCTTTATGATTGTCCCACGGGAGAGGGCTTGAATGCTGCCAGAGACCTACTTTTATACAGCACCAGGACAACTACATTAATTGAATTTTAAATAAATGCATGTGGAATAATTACATTTGATTATAACTACAAAAAAAGGAAAAACATTTGAAGTTTTAATGGGATATTCTTTATTCATGTCAGGAGGAATTTAGGTTGGATTGGAATTTTAACTGTACTTTGACTAACTATAAATCCGTTCACACACAGTCAGTGCTCACAGTCTAAACCATACAGAAAGTACATATTCAACTTCAATAGAATCAGTTGTCTTCTAGGACGTGTGCAATTTGAGAATACGTTTATTTTGTAAAATTTAAATTGGTTATCTTTCAGTTTTTCCTTTTCTACCAAATTTGGAATACCCAATCGACTCATCGCTGCAGCAACCTACGTCAGTTTAGCAGAGCAGTGACAAGCACACTTCCCTAGTGAGGTTTTAGAAATGCAAATGATATTACTGGTGACAGGTGCAGTATTCAGATTTGATCACACTATTCAGAGTTGGCACAAAGGTAACAGATAAAGCCTAGGTCACACTGCAGAGTGAGATACTCACTCTCTTTTTTTCCCGCTGATCATCTTTCGTTGCTCTGGTAACACACACCCTCAAAACAAAAGCGTATTTAATTCAACCTTAAACTCCATTAAAATAGAATTTCTGATTTCATTGCATGCAGCGGCTTGCTGTTCAATAGAACAATAGGTCCTCTTGGAGATTAAGAACCCTGTGGAGACATTTTGACCATTTGGCCCTCTGAAAATTACCATACCAATGTACGACACTGCCATGATAATCAAGTCAGCTGAGACGTGCAGGCATACATTCTGAACACACGTTTCGTGTTCCTTAATGAGGTAAAGAAACACAGATTTTTAATGGGGAAGGCAGTGGGGCATATTGGTTTGGCACCACACTGCTGTTGTATCCCTGTAGCAGAACACTTAACGTGAATCTGTAAGTTTTCAGCAGTATAAATGGATAACACATGCAGAACATAGGTAATGCAAGTTGTCGTGAATGAGAGCTCCATGCTAAGCACATAAATAATAATTGCATTTATTGGCACTGCTCTGAGGCTGCGATCGCTGGCAATACAGTGTGTACAGTCTATGTATGTGTTTCTCACCGTTGATGGGGTGATTTCACACTTGAGGGATGAGCGTAGATTGTGCAGACATGCTTTTTCCATTTGAGGGGAGGAAATTGCACTGCCTGGAACAGAAACCAAGGTTTTGCTTTACAAATGAGGTGCTAAGGTGGAACGGATGTTTCAGAGATGTATGGAGGCATTAAACGACTTAAGAAACTCCTGGAAAGTCCCTCGGCATTCGTCGCAGGTCGGATCTCAGCAAAAACGGGCTGAGAAAAAATATGAGCCGAGGACTTGCTCCCCAACGATGTGTTGAATTAAATAGTTCCTGGGGGGCTTTGGGGGCTGGGGATGTTAGGTACTGGTGATACTAGGTCTCCTGTGGGTGTAAAGCCCTTCACTGCACTGCTATTTTTACTCTGCTGGACAATCTCCTGGATTCAGACCCTTTCACATCTCTTGCTGTCTTCTGTGTGCTATAAAGAGGTTATATTTTACCTGTTTGTGTGTGTATGTGTGTGCGTGTGTATGCACGTGTGCATAAAACTATGTATTGATCCCTGAATAAAATTCCCTGGAGAAAAAAAAGAAAGTATATAGCTATATACGGATCACCTGATATGGGTGTGAATACCCTCAAATTAAAGCTGACTGCACTTTAACCTAATATTCATTGTATTATTTCACATCCAATGTACTAGAGTACAGAGCCAAAACAACAAAAACAATTAAACATATATACTGTAATATATAGTAGCCTATATACACACATTTTTTTAAAAAAGGAACTCAAAATATCAAGCAAGTAATCCAGTTTATAAAGTGAGAAAATCTATTACACGCCGACACCATCTAAGCCTGATAAAATCGTGAAACTCCACCCCCACCTTCTGCCTCTTTTGTCAGGAGCTTGTCTCAGGCATCTGAGTGTAACATTTTTAATGGCAAATGGTAGCAGTTGGTCCGCCGGTTTCTCTCCTGATTGAAAACCATTTTTACGAGCCTCCTAAGATGCCATATCACCTTTATAGCAGTTTTACACCGCAGACCTCAGATCAAAGCTCTTGTAAAGCCTCATCTCTTTACATTTATACACATAAACAGGGGACCTGCCCTGGGCCCCAGTCTTACAAAAAATAATCCTACGTTCTTGTGTAAAAGGGATGGTACAATTAAAGACATACTGGATTCGTTTGGAGACCTTTATCTTTTTGGACCCTCTGTCCAATGACAAGTTACAAACCTGGCTTGAATTAGAGCTTTTTGATGCACAACACCCATTCACCTTACCTGCCACCCACATATCCCCCCCCCCACCCCCCACCCACCCACCCTTGTCACCATTAGTGCTGTGTAGAACTGAATGATCTGTGTGTGGGGTGAGTGGACGCATGCTAGTGTCCCTGGCTCTTATCCATGGTTTGTTTGACGGTGCTTTCAGGGGTAGTGAAGTCTCTGCCATTGCAGCAGTGGGTAAAATGAGCCTCAATGAGCTATTCAAGTGCCTTTGATGTACGGCAATGGAAGCTTTTTGGGGACAGGGTAAGGGCGGAGAGTAGCTGGGCAAGGAGAGGCTGCTCTTCCCTCGAGCTCTGATGAGCTCCCATTTCCTCTCTCTGCAGCTTCGGAGAGCGGCTCTGCCATGCCTGGTGCTCATTTTTTATGTCCACTTTAAAAAAAAAAAAAAACCTTTTTTTCCTTCTCAGATAGATTGCAGCCTGACGACACATCGCTCCAACTGATCAATGGCAGTCAACACTTCCGCAGTGTTTGCTGATCATTAGTTATCACAGTTGATGGATCTGAAATATTTGCAGGAAGCAGTTTTCTTACAAGCTTCTTACAGTTTTCTTACGAAATTGCACGCCCTTTTTTAAAAAAGGTAATTGTGCGGTTGCATGTTCTTCGGAAACAAAGAACAGAGCTTTCAGATATTTTAAAAATACAATTGTCCCCATAAAAACTGGAAAAGTACAGCTTGAAGTAGGTTGTAGTTGCATTGAATCAGAAGTGACTGTGGTAATGAGGTCATTCTGATGTGACTGACCCTGAGGTTAACAAGTTTAACCATTAGAATGAACAGGCTGGGCTGAAAAGCTGTGGATGTGTGTGGGTTTATAGTGATCCTACCATACTCTCCACAAACTTAATACACACACCTCACAATGGAATATAACCTTAGTTTGGATGGGGGAAATAGGCTAAAGTTATCCTTTAAAGGGGATAACAAAAAATGGCTTTACAGGATGTATGCAGGTAGTGTATGATCCAGATACAAAAAGTTATCTTGGATAATGTTTTCAATACAGGAAACTGGCCAAGGAAAGCTTTGTTAAATACACATTAAACAACAACAAATTATTGAGTCCCCTTTAGTTATTCTCTTCCTTAGGCACAATGCAATACAATAAAATACAACTGACACATGGCACAGCTCTCTCACGTTAACCATCTCAAGGTCTGTCCTTAGCAAAGCGGTTTTGAAGAAAAGACCTTTGTTGTATTTTCCTTGGCTCTAGAAGTTTTTATTACAGTCATTGTGATTGTCTTCGTATACTCCAGGAATTTTTTTTTATGCCCTGTGTTACATTTTTGGTGGGGGTTTTGCTGAATCCATTTTGAACAATGACAGCGCACTTTCTGTGACAGTAGATACTTGCTTCTCAAAAATGAAAGGGCCATCACAGATATTGACCTGGATATGCTGAAATAATGGCTCAACTTCTATACATTGACAGGAAAATCAGGAGAGTCAGTGCAGTTTCCCTTGGGGGAAAGGGGTGGGAAACCAATTCTTCCCTCTCAGGGATTAAATGACAGGCACACCACATGTGATAAGAACACCGGGTGTTAAAATGAGGGAGAGTGACATGTTAAATAGAGATTTTCAGCATCGCCATGAAAAATGGAGGCATTGAGGCATTAACATGCATTTGTATTTCAAAGAAAACTGTTGAAATGCATTCAGAGGAAGGATGGAAAATGAATAAATGTGGGAAGGACACACAGTATGACTGACTTTACTCTGGGGAGTCTGCCACCTATTCCCCAGGCGACCCGGCCCTATAATGTGCTAACTCCTATATTCTCTGGTCTCTCATCTACCTTGCCATGCATAGCCAACAATATCCACCATTTACTGGCAAGTGAGAAGTGCTAATTCTAACACACTCATTCTGCTTATTATCATCAATGTTATCATCATCAACTTCTTTTCGAATCATTGCCTGGCCAAAAAAAAAGTCGCACACTCGAATATTTCGTTGGACTGCCTTTAGCTTTGATTACGGCACGCATTCGTCATGGCATTGTTTCGACAACCATATGCAACGTCACAACATTTATTTCCATCCAGAGTTGCATTCATTTTTGGCCGTGATCTTGTATTGACGACGGGAGAGTCAAACCACTCCGTAAAGTCTTCTCCAGCACATCCCAAAGACTTTAAATGGGGTTAAGGTCAGGACTCTGGTGGCCAATTCATGTGTGAAAATAATTCCTCATGCTCCCTGAACCACTCTTTCACAATTTGAGCCCGATGAATCTTGGCATTGTCGTCCTGGAATATGCCCATTGATGGGATAACCTGGTCATTCAGTACATTCAGGTACTCAGCTGACTTAATTTTATTGCTGCATAACGTTGCTGAGCCTAGACCTGACCAATTGAAGCAACCCCAGATCATAACACTGCCTCCAGAGGCTTGTACAGTGGGCACTATGCATGACGGGTGCAACGGCGACTTTTTTTTTGGCCAGGCAGTGTTTAACCAACAACAGTACTGTACACTTACTGTCGAGGTCCATTACTTATCAGCACACACAAATGACGTGCAAAGCATGAATAGCTTCAAAATACCTGGGAACTCTGGGAACTGGAAAAAGGCATCTTGGGCATCTGTGATAATAAGTACTTGATTTTCTGATTTAAATGGAGCCTTAATGTTGCAATATAACCCTGCTGATCAAAACCTAAAGTGTCAATTGAACTAGGCTATGTCATTCTTGATCCTTAATCCTGGTATTTAAAAAAGTCAAATAAAATAAAATAAAATACTTGGAAAAAGATTAAATAGACTAAAAACCAATAAGGAGGCACATTAAATAAAAGCATTGCTAAAAAGGTAAGTCTTTGAGATTCTTTTTAAAAAATGTCCAGGGATGCAGAATCCCGTAGACCCTCCGGTAGGCTGTTCAAGGCTAGTGCCACGGAAACAGAACGGCCCTTTACTTCTCTTAGCCCCAACCCTTGGAACAGTTAAAAGGCCAGCACCGGAGGACCTAAGTGATCTGCTGGGCACATACTTTAAAAGCATGTCAGCTAAATAGGGAGGTGCAATACCATTAAGTGATTTAAAAACTTGTATGGGAACATTAAAATATATTCTAAAAGACGCAGGGAGCCAGTGCAGGGTTTGTAGTACAGGGGTGATGTGATGTTGTTTCTTTGACTTAGTTAAAACTCTGGCAGCAGCATCCTGGATCAGTTGATGACTGTTTATTTGTCTGTATTTAAAAT
>CM056380.1:98994365-99048425 GCA_029718625.1 Synaphobranchus kaupii
CGCGCTTGACAAGATCATGGGGCGGGGGGGGGGGGGGGGGGGGCGCACTGCAAAATGTCAGTTGTAGCAGAATGGGGTTACCAAGTCTTTAAAGTATCAGAAAAAACACCGGCTATAATGTGTACTGCTTAGATCTTGGCAAGGAGCACAGTAGGGGGAAGATGTAATAGATCTACAACTATAAGGTTGCACATTTGGGTTGTAGAGAAGCTCCTATTGTAGCCTTGAGCAAAGTACTTAACTTGAATAGCAGAATAGCAATATCAGACCAATATCCAGCTGTGTACATGGATAATGTGTCACATGTAAGTTGTATGCACAGAAAGTGGATAAGGGCACCTGCCAATCAAAGGGATAATGCAAAGTGGAGTACTAGGCACCTGGGAAACTGTGCTATATCTTGGTTCTTCCAGTCAGGGGCACTAGTGTGTTGCAGTGTCTCAGTGACTCGTCAAAGGCTCTACGCAGCAGACAAAAATCTAATTTTATTTCAAGGCTCTGCACAACTTTATCGTCAAGCCATTGATTGAAAAGAGCCCCATTAAGATGCAGTCTGCCAGTCGCTGTGTCACAAGACGAGTCACCCACACCTTAGCAGCCTCTAAAGGCCCTTAGAAATAAATACCTTTCATGGCAATCAGCACAGACTGATAACTTAAATGTTTTCTTCGTTTATGGCTTTTCAGACGGCCCTCGCTTCATGTACACACACTAACCCGTGAGAAGTGTCCTTGCCGTCTGCCGAATGAACAAAACAGGCTGTTTTGAATCCCAGTATTGTGACGCCATTTTCGACCTTGGTTCGTTTCTGACAGCAGAGCATTTTTGTTTTTTTACCGCAAGTCCATGGAACTATTTGTCATTGTTTACGTTTTCCAACCCTGACTAGACTCCCTATTGCTAAATTCAGAAACAGAAAGCTTAACCTCCTCAAAGCATTATACAATGTTGAATAATTTTGTACTGTGAAACAACGGTAGTTTATAAACGCAGTTACTACAAGTCAGAGGCAGGCTCAGATGCAAGGAAGACAGTGGGGAGTATTTGTTTCAGAAAACTCGACTGAATATCAAAGCAAAACATTGTGCCGTGAAATGAGCAACATGTATAATTAAATATCTATATGACATATGATACAACACTTCAGTGCAAGATACAGAACATGAGTAGAGTATTCTGTGGGCAATTGTAACAGGGGTCAATTGTAACACAATTTTTTGTTACAATTGGCCCCAACCCTGAACACATGAAACTAGCTAGCTTGCTGGATAGAATCTCAGTTCTAGCTTGTTTCAGATTGGTGCAATTTTATGGTGTTGCAATTGCCCCCTGTTACAATTGCCCCCAGAATGCTCTACATTTGGAAATTTGTGTGTGTGCATGCATGCATGCATTTGTGTGAGAATATCTGTGTGTGTGTGTGTGTGTGTGTGTGTGTGTGTGTATGTGTGTGTGTTTGCGTGCGTGTGTGTATGTGTGCATATCTTGCTTGCAGGCATGCCGCACTGAAAAAATCTTCACATCACAATCACATTAATACATACATAAGCACAGAAAGCTCAGAGAAACAAATACATACATTACCTACCACGGACACTTTTTCAACAGTGCTTCAAAAAAGGCCTATACTTAACCAATACAAGTAATGATTTTGAATAAATAATTACAATACCGATACATACCGTGTAATAATGAGAGAAAGAAGGATGTAATATGGTTTATGTTCTTACTGCATCCAGGCAGACTTGAATTGTGGCTTCTACTTTGGAAATACAACAGAGAAAAAGAAAAGGAAACCCTTGCTCAAAGGGCACAGTAGAAGCACTCGGGACTGAGATTTGAACCTGTGGCCCTATGTTAACAAATCCAGACCCATCTCCACGCCACACACACTGTTACTGTCTAATCTTTAATAAGTCATGTCCTTTTTGGCTTTCTCCCTTTTTAAAAGATAAGAAACTATATGACATAACCATGCAGTATAAGTTACATGTGAAATTACATTGACATTGAAAACTATGATTTAAACATATTCAATAATTATTATTCTTTTTTTAAACACCTGCACCTCCGAGCTATCCCGCATCCACAGTGCTACCATAGGAAATGTCTCTCCTCTTCTCTTTAATAATGGACGGTAGATGAACAATGACACTTCTACTACAAAAAACTAATCTTAGTAATGATATAAATATTCAGATGTTGTGCTAATGGAACTGGAATTGCCTCTTTCCTGATATACAAACCCCAATTCCAAAAATGTTGAAAAAAAGCGGAAAGCAGTGACTTGTAAATTCTCTTTTACATATTATATTTAATTGAAAACAGTACAAAGAAAATATATTTAATGTTTAACCTTATCAACTTTATTGATTTTTGTTAATATATTATAATTTTGAATATGATGCCTGCAACACGTTCCAAAAAAGTTAGGACAGGGGCAAAAAAAAGACTGGGAAGTTCAAAAAACACATGTTTGGAACATTCCACAGGTAAACGGGTGATGCTATCATGACGGGGTATAAAAGGATATAAAAATACTTTGATATCTTATTTTCAGGTACTCTTACAAGCGATACTATAACCTCTCTGCATTTGAATGGATCTCTATGGGAATTGGGGGGTGGGACTAGATTTAGCTGTAAATTACACAGGAATAGTATGGAACACATGGTTGACTAAATGGCTGTAAGTCATCAAGGGCCTGAGGTATCAAACGAGCCACAAGCCATCACTCTGCTGCCAGATATGCAGTAGATATGGACAGATCACTTGAAGGGTTGTTTCTCCTGACTTATTTTCCTATTGAACTCTATGGACAAATAAGTCAGGGGAACCAACCCTTCATAATGCATGATTTCACAAACAATATGAACCAGGATGATTGATGTAATGCAATAAGTAAATAAGTATGTAAGTAGGTAAATAAATAAATAAGTATATTGCAACTGCAGATGAGTCTCTTGTACTTGGAGGTACATGGGGAATGAATGTGGAAAAAAGACAAAAACAAAAGGAAGTCACTCTATGCTGTTCTCCCACATCACCTTACGAATGCGCAGCTCACTGGTATCTTCAGATAGAAATGTTTGTTCTAGCTGGTGAGGTAAGAATTGTTTTTACTCCTTGCTTTAACTGAGCAAAGACAATTAATGGATCCACTGTTTTTTCAGAGCGCGTTGAGAGAACGGTGATACAATGAACAATTACTGTGAGTGCCACACGGCTCAGAACTAATTAAAAATATAGTGTGATGAAAGGCACATGGAATACAAAAAAGAACCCTGCAAAATTGCTGTTAAGTTTCTAGACTTCAACTTTAAGACTGTTTATGCAGCAACAACAAAGTAAACATGTCTGATCCTGTACGAAAGAAACACAGTAAACTATTCCTTCTGTTCTATTATTAATGTATTAAAGTTATTTGATAATGATAACAGAAAAGCAAAACAAGAGAAAATAGAACCACATGGTTGTAAGAAATTATTTATTTCATCAGATAGCTTTCATCCCAAGCCCCTCCCTGTTCACACTTGAGAATAATGAGAAGAAATGTCCATGAGGAAATAGGAAGGGCGAGGTTGTTAAGACACTGATAACGGGGGAGCGATCCCAATAAAATGGTGGCTACACATGTAGCCAACAAGCAGAGCTGCAGAACGGGCCGGCGAGCTCACACCAGGCCGGCAGAACATCAATGGGTGTGTGATCAAGAGTGTGAACATCACACTAATTGATGGTAATTAGCAGAGACGGCACCGTTTTCCAAAACCAGTGCGCTTGCTTTTATTTTTTAGCAGGTGGGAAGCCAGTGAATGACTATATATCCAGTGGACAGTACACAAATAGAGAACAAACTGCACAGAAAAAGAAAATAAATGGGCATATGTTGCCAGCCTATGTCCTCAGACCCTGCACACAATATTACCATATCCGCTCTCGGCACGTCCAACATAAAAAAACTGAGGTGAGGAGCCTAATGCAGCCCTTTTATCACAGCAGCTCCTACCACTACCCCAATTAGCAGTAATTAACCAATAAACATTACAATATGCACATTTGGATCTAATGAGTAATATCAGTAATCAAACACAATTTAACAAACATCATATTTCACTTTTCGATAATAAACAGGATTCTGATTAGCATTAAAATACATTGTATTGCTAAATCCCCCCCTACTACAATAGCACAGCCCAACAGCAACCCTGGGAACCCCTCTACAAAAATACCACTTGGTGTAGTCGCGTTTGTTTAGCGGAAAAGAACATGGAAGAATGCTGAAAGAATGCAAGTTGAATACTGATTGTTTTTTTGAAAGATAACGATCAATAAATGCAGATTTACAAACAGGAATATGTGTATGTGTTTTTTGTTTTTAAGAAATAGTAATACATCAAATGAAAAGCATTTTTGTGAATACCGGTAGGCCCTTCCCGGCACTCTAAACGCATGCGCAAACCTGTGATGTGTGACGTATGATACCGAAGCAACGAGGCGTGTGTCGAGTACGTAGGGCAGTTTCTACTCAAGCCTCGCACCGAAGCCTGTATCACTTTCAGAGAAGCGCGTGATCCGATGACAAATGAGGCCTCAGGTTAGTACCATGTGATCAGTTTGTTCGGGTGGGATTTGGGGTTTTGAATTGTAGATATGAAGAAGCAATAGTTTTTGATTAATAATAATAGTTTTTGATTTTTTGTAGTTTTTTTGTTTTTGTTTTGTTTTGTAGAAACACTCCCAGTCCCCACACTTTTACTGCTCAACCCCACATAAATGCTGTCCCTCCTTTATTTCAATCTGTTTTTATTTTCAAACTTAATAATATAGGCTAATATTAGCCTATTACATATATTATTTTATAATATATCGTAGTAACAAATCTAGCCTAATGACAGTTAAATCTATAATTCATGAGTAGCCTACTTCCAGAGTCGGGTTTCAAACTTCGACTTCCTCTCGCACCAATGGTTCTAAAGTCCGACACGTTATCAGTGAGATAAAGGGCTCTATTTTCAAACCAGCGCAAGGGGACGGTATAGTCAAACGCAAGCTTGTTGACAGCATCAACGTCTTAAAACTGGCGCTATGGCGTTTCTCAGCAATACCGCTAGGATCAACAAATTCTCAACATAACATCCTTTCGCTTGCGCTGCAGTGGGATGGGTGGCGCTGTCTGGGGCGTGTTCTAAAATACTTTCGGCTCAGTGACAATTTGAACCAACGAAAACCCATTGCGTTATGATCAGCTAGAACCACCTCTTAGCGGCAACGCAATAGACTCTGGCAATTTGCGAACTTATTAGTCATGTAGTTCTATGTAGTGTCTATAGGTGATACCAACATTACGAATGAACAAATAGCCTATAATTATTATTAATTAATTAATTTTAATTTAAACTACTAGAATAAAACAGGACAGCTTACAAGAAACTTGCGATCATGTAGGCTAATAGCCTATAATATATAAATTACACATTGACACAGTTGAATCATAAGCCTACCATTTGAATCATAATTATGCCTACATCACCTCATGTAGGCTAATTAATGCATTCGCCACCTCCTCCCGTGCCTTCCGAACTTCTGGGAGACGAGGTGGTGTGGATTGTGATCCATAAATTACTAGTCCTAGTCTGTACTTCTGTTGCAAGTATGTCTGATTTTCTGTGCGGAAAATCGCTCTTGTCGTTGACGGTCCAGTGCGTTTGGGTTGCTCATTATGAAATTGCATGGAGCGATTGCGTTCCAACTGGCTTTTTTTTTAAAGCATGAGAACAACTATTTGATTGGCTACCATAGAGACACACCTTGGACATTTAAACCCAGCCTTTTAGCAATACCGCCATCAGATGCACCAAGATTGCCGTCATGAAATTACCAAATTTCTCGCCGACACGCCCTCAGAGCGATACCGCCAAGCGATTACTCTTGCGTTCACCATTGCGTTTGGTTTATTAAAATAGAGCCCAAAGGGTCACTTGCTGCTATCTAGCGGCAACTTCGTTATTTTTAACCTAGGGATTGGTTGTAATGATTTAGCTGCTCTAAGTTATTTTTACCAGCAGGTGTCACTAGTGTACACTGTGTTGAATGAGGGTTCGAGTAATGAATCTATTTGCGATACAATTGGCTGCAATGCCTCAGTGCTTCAGGAAGCCTCATTTCGCCATCACTACAAACCTGGACACAATGGATTGAAGCAGGACTGAAATGCAGGTCTTTCATGACACGGTTTACTTTGTGACAAAGAGACTCAACATAGAACTGGGAGTTACTGGATTGTAGGAAGTTATGAAAGGATAATCCAGAAAAGTCAAGACACAATTTTAGGAATTTATTTTTCAAAATTCAGCATTCTATTGGAATACAGTATTGCATTGTTTGACTCTGAGCCCTATGGCAGAGGAGTTGCACCCAGCTGTGTGAACTGGTTTGTTGGAAGGGTGTACGGGTGTAGGTGGTAAGGAGGAGGGATATCAAAACCTGTAACCCCAAAGAGAACAAGTATGAAAGATGTAATTTGCTGAGACCATAAGTGTTCTGAGTCCACAGTAATTAAATCTAGTTTGGGAAAAAATCGAATTAGTGAAATTAACAAAAATGCAAATACTTCTATTTTGCATTGCCTGGAGAAAGCAGCCATAGAAAAAACAGCCTTTTTGATGCATCATCATCCATGTTCTAATGCACGTGAGTTAAGCAGCTTCTGTAGTAGTGAATGGCAATGATGACATCGTGCCACCAGAGCACGGCCAATGAGCAGTTCTAGTATCAACCTAGTTCTTGTTAGTGTAACCTAGTATTTCAGTTGCTTTAGTGACTTGAGTCAATTTAGTCAGTTCACTATATAGATTCGTTCTGTGATTTGTTCAATGATTCATTCAGTTAGTCTTTAATTGAAAGGACCCATGTGAAGCCTGCAGCCTTCATCCGGCACAGATTGATTCCTCATGGCAGCAAAGACTGTGCTGCAGGGTAACTCAGTCTGCAGTGATGTCAAAATACATTTTAAACCCCACTCCACTTTGTGAGCGTAATTGTTATCTGTTTAAGCTGTAGGTTATACGTTAAAAAATGGAGTACAATGTGGAGACAAATATCAAAAACCTCTTGGAAAACATAATTTGGCCAAGTTTAACTTGAGTACTTTCTAACATTAATTGTGTTTCATTAATATTGTATTATGCAATAAAACAGAACATTGTATCGCCACAATTTACATGGAAGCCGATGGTACATTGTGATTATTATTATATAAATCAAAAGAGCACAATGTACCTCATTCACAAAATATGTTTTCAATTATTTTGTTCTTAAGAAAAGTTCCTCCAAAAAAATGTGGGATTCATGAAACATGCACAGACCTTTGATTTTGGCATATCAGACGAATGATGAATGCCAATTGTTTGTAAGTTAAACGGTTCATAATTGTTCATGTTGATTAGCATAAGGAAACACCCTAGCAGTCCCATAACAGGTATACCCACTTCAGGGACATGTGCAAATATCAGCCATTCATTGCTCACTCCCCAAGGCACGATTAGCCAAGTAATCAAAAAGCAGCAAATATGTCATTGCTACATGTTGGGTTTGTCTGCATAATAGTGGGCTTTTTATATGTTCATCAATCATCATCATCAGTCACTTTTATCATATCATATAATGAAAATGAATTGCGTTTTCCCAACAAGGTTATTATCGCAAACTAAAAAAACATTATCCTAAACTGAAAACTAAACTAAAACTAGCAAACCTGTTCTTAAAACGAACTAAACCTAAGCTGAAATTGAAATCAAAATTGAAAACTACATTAAAAAGAAAAACTAGTGAAAAATGTATCTTTTTGTCCAGTTCAGAGATAATGTTTCATTTGGGGGTGTAAACATTCAGTGAGTCCTCACCAATAAGATTTTTAATTAAAAAAACTCAAAGATATCCATCTTTCTCTTCACTGTATTGGCTCTCATTAGACATATTTCATGGGAATAGAGTAGTATATGTAGATGGAGGATGCAGTTCACCTAAAAGACTTGACCACTATTAAAATTGCATTATTCAATGTCCGATCCCTAAACAGCAAAGCCCTTCTCATTATCGAACTCATCTGTGATTGTAACCTGGACATTTTATGTTTGACTGAAACTTGGCAACAGCCTAATGACTTTTCACAGTTCAACCAAGCAACTCCACCAGGATTATCCTACCTGTGTAAACCACGCACGACAGGGAAGGGTGGTGGTGTTGCAATTATATATCGATCTGACCTTAAAAGTTATTTCTGTACCCCTGCCTTCCTCTTTTGAATGTCTGCATGTCAAATTCCTCAGGGTTCTGAACCCCTTATACTGGTTACTATATATAGTCCTCCCAAACAATGTCCTTCTTTTCTTTCTGATCTGTCAACCTACCTAACATTCATATGCGCTCTGTCCCCAAATGTCTTACCTGTAGGTGACCTCAATATTCACCTAGATTCAGCAACTTGTGTTCTTGCCACTGATTTTCTGTCACTCCTCCACTGTTTTGATATTACGCAACATGTACACTATCCAACCCACAACCAAGGTCATACGCTAGACCTTGTCTGCTCCACTGGTCCCCGCCCCCTTCAATCTCACCGACCTCGCCCTTCTAATATCTGACCACAAGGCAATTCTGTTTAACATTTCAGTCAATGTCACACAGGTTAAACAGCCCCGCACCATCTCATTCCGCAACCTCAAAAACATCCAACCCACTGAGCTCATGTGCACCATTAGCACCTACCCCACCCCAGCCCCGTTATCATCTCTTTCTGACCTGAACACACACTACACGGACTGTCTCTCCGCCTCCCTTGATACCATCGCACCCCTCAAGTCACGCTCCATATCCTTCACATGGTGCACCCCTGAACTCAGACTGATGAAATCGGCAGGGCGACGCCTCGAACGACTCCATAAACGATCTGGCCTCACTATTCATCTCCATGTATACAAAGACCACCTGCTCCACTATAAGAATGCATTATCCACTGCCAGAATTCCCTACTACTCCAAAATCATCAACATTGGAAAAAAACAACCAAAAGATCCTTTTCTCCACTGTTAAAAAACTCCTGCACCCACTGAGTCACTTCCTTATAACCATTACCCCTGACCTCTGCACCTCATTTCTTACCTTTTTTCAATCAAGAATTGACTCAATCTACCACCAGCTTCATTCCACCTCTTCCCCACCCCTCCCCTTTGGATTAATGACCCCTATGAGTTCTCCACCAATTTTTCTGTTTTCCACCCTGTTGATGAGTCATATGTCACCAACGTCATCTCCCAATCAAAATCCTCCACATGCCAACTGGACCCCCTCCCCACTACCCTAGTCAAAACATGCCTACCTGTTCTCTGTCCCTTAACCCTTGTGTGGTGTTTGTGTTTTTGTTACTCACCCAGTGTTCGCGGGTCTGGTGGACCCACAACATTATTGGGTTTTTAAAACAATAAAGCCATAACAATTTACGTAAAAATACTTCACAGATATTGACTTTATCTCAATTACAAGCAATATAGACAGCATATATGGTTAATATTGACCATTTACCTCTGCTAGATCACATTTATCAATAAAAGTGATATTTGTTTTTTGTGATAAAATGTGATTTTTGTGTTCTTTTACATGTTCATCACAGAAAATGAGCCAAGGCCAATGAGTCTCAGATTGAAAAAATGATGAATTGTATCATTTTTCTTTTAGTAAAGACTGAATACGGGTCCCACAGACCCGAACACCACACAAGGGTTAATAACTAACATCATAAACACATCCCTAGCCACTGGAACTTTACCGCCCACTCTCAAGGTCGCTGCTGTCGCTGTCACCCCCATCCTCAAGAAACCTGGCTCTGACCCTAATGACCTCAATAACTTCCACCAACCTCCGTTTTCTTTTCAAAACCCTCGAACGTGTTGTTGCTGCACAGCTTCAATCTCATCTGGACTCAAACCACTTCCTTGAACCACTCCAATCTGGCTTCCGTTCCTTACATAGTACTGAAACTGGACTCCTCACCATCCTCATCCTACTCGACCTCAGCTCAGCATTTGACACCATCTCCCACACACTACTACTGGAAAGACTCTTCTATTGGCATCACCGACACAGCTCTCCTTTGGTTCACTTCCTATCTCAGTAACAGACAACAATTAATCGCCCTAAAAACCCACCGGTCCAACAACACCCCCTGGTGTCCCACAGGGATCAGTTTTAGGCCCCATCTTGTTCTTCATTTACCTCCTCCCCCTTGGAAGAATCATGAGATGCCACAACATTAACTTCCACTGCTACGCCGATGACACTCAACTTTACATATCCACCAAACCCTCTACCACTGGACCTCCCCATGAACTAACCACCTGTATTCTGGACATTGAAAACTGGATGAACCAAAACTTTCTCAAGCTAAATGGCAATAAAACAGAAATTATACTCATCGGCACCAAATCCATACTCGCCAAGTCCCATAATCCCAATATTACCATTGATGGCATAACAGTCCACCCCTCCTCCCATGTAAAAAGCCTCGGCATTATCCTGGACACTATCCTCTCATTTGAACCCCAACTCAACTCCATCACCCGAACTGCCTACTTCCACCTCCGTAACATTTCCAGACTCCGCCCTTCACTGTCCCAGTCCAGCACCAAAACACTTGTCCATGCCTTGCCCTAGATTATTGTAACTCCATCCTCTCTGGTGTCCCCTCCAAACTGCTCAATAAGCTCCAAATGGTCCAGAACTCCGCCGCCTCATCACTACCCTCTCATCACTAAACTTTCACTGGCTCCCTGTCCAATTCCGCATCAAATACAAGGTTCTCCTCCTCACGTTCAAAGCACTCCATGGATTGGCTCCCTTCTACCTCACAGATCTCCTCCTGAATTACAACCCTTCCCGATCCCTCCGCTCATCCTCTGCTGGTCTCCTCACCACCCCCCATTTCCGTCTCTCCACCGTTGGTTCCCGGGCCTTCAGCCACACGCCCCACCGACCGAACGCTCTCCCCCACAACATCCGGCTTCTGACCTCAATCCATCACTTCAAAAGCCAGCTCAAAATGCATCTGTTTACCCTAGCATATTCATAGTCTCTGACCCAATCCCTGCACAACACCACACCCCGCCCCTCTGAACTACACCTGTTTTCTCCCTTGCCTTTCTCATCCTATGTCCCTCCCTCCCACTTTTTATTCTGCTCTACGTGATCTTTCCCCTTACTTTATTTATTTATTTGTTTATTATTTTATTTTATTAAAATAATAAATAAATAATCCCCCTCTACTCTGTAATGCATCCTTGAGTTTCTTGAAACGCACAGATAAATAAAATGTATTATTATTATTATTATGACCCACCACAAGTTTTTGCTATGTCCTGAATAATCCATAAAAAGCACCTGCAAATTACTTTTCTCATAACAGTAACATTAGGCCAATGGCCTTATGGTCTCCCAGAATAAGACTGATTTGTAAGAGCACTGATCTCTCAAGTAATGGATGTCATGACCGCATTGAGCGCTGCTGTACTGCCCTATAGGGCAGTGCTGCTTCAGGAAATGAAAGCTAACAACACAATGCTCAAGTTTTTCCAAGCGACACTCAGAGAGAGAGAATAGTTTTCCCCCAGTGACTGATATCATCTCTGGTTATTGCCGCCGCTAAGTGAGCGGGGGAGGTGGATGACAATGGCTTCATGAAAAATGGCAGCCCCTCGCTCTGCACCGTGCAGTCGATGCTGAGATAATGACGGTAAGGCGACTCGTATTAGACCTCAGCGTTTCCAGGGTGGGCAATGGTCACGGGATATTAATCAAATGCGACAGTTCTGGCTAATTACAGAGGCTAAAAACCCGATGATGCCTACAACTGAGCAGGGGATTGAGACGTGTGATGTAATCAGATGCATGAGCACGTTCATGCCATGGAATTTGGAGGGACTATAGCCCTTTCTGATGCATGGACGTCTATAGGAAGTTAATACTGCACTGATATCTATAGAGCTAAATTTATTATAATGGTGGTGGTCATTGGAATAAAATAAGATTAATTTGCTTCAGACAACACAGTAAATACCATTACTTCTAACAAAGTTTTGACATGCACACATTTTAGAAACTGATATAGTTATAGGTTTTGTGAATTACATTGAATTAATAGTGAATACATGGTGTTAATCATGGTTGTTAGGATGGGCAATTCTGTCAGATACACTACAGCATAAATTACATTTTACTTTAATTAAGATACCTTTAGATTGTACCCGTATAACACAGAGGAATCCTCATCAGTAATTTTGATAACATTGCATACTGAGCAAAAGGTTAATTTCAAAATTAACATAACGCCCTCCATAATGTTTGGCTCTGTACTCCACAATTTTAGATTTGTTATCAAATAATTCACATGTGGTTAAATTACAGATTCTCAGCTTTTATTAAGGGCTATTTTTATACATTTTGGTTTCACCATGTAGAAATGACAACACTTTTTATACATAGCCCCAGCAGGGGTCGCTAGATAGCACTGCACACGGACCCTATCTGACAGAGCCCTCCCATTCGCCAATTGCACATCGCCTTATGGAGCTACCGGCCACAATTGGCACCGGCAAGATCCAGATTCGATCCGAGGCTCATCCATGTACCACAGTGTGGTACCCAATGAGCCACCCAGCAGCCCTCTTTTTTATGTACAAGTGTTCAAATGGCATTGGGAAGCACCAGAACTACACTGGGACAGTAACTTTCTTCCTTAACAGAGTAATAAGTAACATCAGAGAATAAGTAATAGCAGAGAATATTCCAGATTTTATTAAATAGTTCAGGTCAGTGCCTGGTCCTTGTGAATCTCCACCTAGACACTTACTGTAGACTGCATTACAGCTGGTTTTCAGTGGTGAAAGAATGGGGCCCGATTTTCTCAAATAGACAAGCGATGAAAGGGTTTGTCCGGTAACGTACTGCATGTAAGAGCAACATTTCTTTCTGACTGCCTCTGTCTCACTCTTTGTTGTATTTTGAATTTCATCCCGACATTAAATTATTTAAATTTTACCTGAGGAAGAGAATTGTTTGAACATCTTCCTACTGAGGGAAAATCCTTAAAGGCCATAGCTAGAAGGATAAGCATCATCCTGGTGAAAACAGACCTCTCAAACAGCTACGATACCATTACTGAAATTCAAGTAGTCTTTTTCACAATAATATTTTCATAACAGCTTATAAAACCCAGCTCATTTCGGTACACTGGTTGGTAATTTAAATACGAAGCGCAGAAGCTTGCTGAGATTCAGTTATTGACACTTGAAAAATGTGAGAGGTTTTTATTGGCACTTCAATTATGACAAATGGGCAGGAACAAACTGAAGCTCTGATTATTACAAACAAACAACTAACAAAAAAACCTGGAAACTCCCCAGCCTGACACAACAGCAAATGTTCCTACATTTCACTGAGAGCAGGACTCTGGGGAGAAAAATGTTTACTTTGATTTTTAATTCATTCAATCAGATGTCTCTGAGAGTGACTTTATTACTTTTTTAGTAAAACAAATTTATGTACGGCTGAATCACACTTCCAGCTTAATATTTTACAGGGTGTTACAAATACAGAAAAAAAGTTCAATACACTTTATCCTTAAGGAAATTGGAACTGGGTTTTCTGTAAATCCATCTGGATGTTCACATCCCTTTATGCTGAACTAATAAGTCACACAATACGGTAGCTTCACAGACCATTGAAAGAAAAGACATCCTGGAATGCCCGTAATGGTTCTCGTCTTTTTGTAAATGCCGCTGAAAGGTGAATAACAAGAAATATGTATAGCATAATACAAGCAAATGGTAATATCGACAATAAGCTGGAATTAAAAGCACAAACATACACAGCAGTGTGGCTCCCACTGTCTCCACTCACAGAATAATTAAAGGAATGCTGACAATAAATCATTGCTTTAATCCTGCCCACATCCCACTGGTGACCTCTATCAGAAGATATCCTCTAATTTATAGCAGAGGTCACCCTCCTCCCTCTGCCTCTCTCTTTCTCCCTCTCCCTCTGTTACAGATGGCACCTTAGCCTCATCTTACACACATTGAGCTGAAATGGAAGCAATCAGAATGCTGGCATATAAGTCACGCTGAAACAGTCTATACCAGAACAGATTCGGCCAGTTTCCTTCTATTTTAAGCCAAGGGTTTTTCACATCGTAGGATAATTGTTTAAGATAATTTTACAGTAAATGGTATTGTGCTACGCCTCTGATCGCCATACATGATGGCAAAAAAGTGAAACTTAAGTCCAAGTTTTACTGATGAATTAGCATAAAGAACAATTCAAAAGCTTTGCCTTTCTTCCCTGTGACTTGAGGAGCTGTTGCAATGCAACACGTCCTTGCAGCAATCCAGAGAGGACAGATTGGAGGATGAACTAATTAAAAATGAAAATGAACATTAATATGTCATATGCCTTATGTGCGCTAGAAACTCCTGCTATGATGATTTTTTAAGAAAATATATTTTAAATGGCGGTTTCCTAGATTAATTTATATTCTGAAAGAACATGCATGGTTAGACAACGAAGGACAGATTTCTGCCTATTGGTGGCACTGTTGTTGCATTTTAGGCTCTGTTGTTGAACAAGATTCAAGTTTGCACTGAGGCTGGAGCTGAAACTCTTCTGATGACAGCCGGCAACACAACACTACAACTAGATGGGTTCATCAGACAGAGCAGGAGACAGCGCTAGAAAAACGAAAGTGGTTTGTTTTAACGAATTGTGATTGCGGTATAGTCTTAATTTATGCCACCATGTTTCAAAAGCGGTATCATTTTTATTATTATTTTGTACCTTTCATTTTCTGTCTGATCCTATTGATGCATAGACAATTTAATGAATGTTTTCACCGTCTGATAATGTCTTAAGGCATGAGTGCATGGATGCATGTGTATGTTTGTCTTAACTGCTTTTGGTAAACTAAAGAGAGCTACATTTGCTAGACTGACAACAACTGAGTATTTCTGCAGAAAGAAGGGCCACGGGCCTCTATAATTCATGTGGCATTTACGTCTCCTTCTTTTTCAGTCTATTGGCAATGCCAAATACAAAAGATAGAGATTGATAGATTTCTTATCACAGCCCTATGAGCAAGCCTATTTTTGAAGCGTGAAAAAGTGAGTTAAAAGTTTAAATAATTCTGGCAGTTTCTGGAGTGGCCTTGGTCCCGGAGTGCCCGTTCTGGTTTTTGTTCCAACTGACCTTAGTCACAAGAGTTTGATGTAAGATTAAAAGTCAAAGCCAGAATATTGTGAATAGTGAAATGCTGAGTGCCTTCAGCAAATGCCCACCTACATTCATTACACCTGACTAATTAAAATGAATCCAGTTATGTAGGTATAGTTATGCAGTTATCGAATGGAGCAAAAAAAACAAAAACAGGACCATCTCTGGCACTACAGGACAGGGCTGCCTACCCTTGGCCTAGAGATTGAACAAAAAAAAATGCAGTTCCTTGATGATATGGTTGGTGAATGCTAGGCAATAGCTTCTGTCTATCTTACATGTAGCAAGTGGCTTTCCAGTGCAGTGTACAAACAATGGTTTTTAGCAGAGGACCGAGAGAGAGAGAGAAGAGAGAGGAGAGAGAGAGAGAGAGAGCGAAGAGAGAGAGAGAGAGAGAGAGAGAGAGAGAGAGAGAGAGAGAGGAGGAGAGAGAGAGAGAAGAGGAGAGAGAGAGAGAGAGAGAGAGAGGAGAGAGAGAGAGAGAGAGAGAGCGAGAGAGAGAGAGAGAGAGAGAGAGAGAGAGAGAGAGGAGAGAGAGAGAGAGAAATTGCTCCAGTGGCTCTTGGGTTCCCAGCCTTTGCCCCTCCTCTTCGCTCCTCTTCCCTCCTCTTCCTCCCCCCAATACGTGAAGTCTATGTCCCTGGGGAGAGGACATAAAAGCTATCTGCAGATCCATCAGTGCCATCCTCGTCTGGGCTGATGAGATTATTACTGCCTATGCTGAGAGGCTCATAACAGTCGTGGGCAGGTTTCGAGGTGTGGAGGTCTATGAGGCAGCTGGGCTGATAACCTACAGACACACCCTGCTCCTCTGAGCAGACATATTGCGATGAAAAGCTGGAATGGAATGGGATGGATTTAGGGTGTAGCGTTTAATTTTGTCACTGAGCAGGTAAAGACAACGGAGAGTTTGGCAATTTGCATGAGAAAAGTCACACGGTGTAGTATTTACCTGTGAATCTTCCTGAGATATAATGAGGTCCAGTTGGAATACCTTCCTCATTTTGAGCAGTGTGTCCTATTTTCCACTTATTTTCATCGCATAATACTGAGTTAGGAAACTTTTAAATATCAAATCATGTCCTGTCAGTCCAAATCCATATAAGAACATCATATCGTCCCCAGTGGCAGGCGCGTGATGCAAATTCCCCCCCTAACAGACAAGCCTGTTCTCTGATGGAAGCAGGGGAGAATACGGAATAGGAGTAAAGCATTCAGGCAACATTTAAACTTATGAGTTTTTTGATGATTAATAGACAGGGTGACAAATCACAGACTGTGAGGAGCAAAGTGATCCTGTTATAAACTTCAGCTTTGCTCATCTGTGTCAAATAAAGTGTCTGTGAATTTTTTTATTTTATTTTTGGAAATGCAGCAGATTGCAGCTAAAAAACAGACTAAACCTAAAATATTTAAAAAGGTTTGTTTGTAAGGTAATTAACATGCGGCAGATGTTTATCATGCCTGGCTGGTACGGCACAAACAGTGGGATCCTTGCAGGTGCTGGTGTTGTCAGTCATCATGCAGCTGAATATTTTTTACGAGCTGAGAACTGGAAGTACAGTTTCAACCTAATTAACATAAACACCACATGCTGAGGGTTAAAACAACTGTACAACTGTTGGCTTGTCTGAAATAAGGAATGTAAAAGGCCAATCTGAATTATCTCTCACCACCACAAGCAAACAATTTATATCAACAAAAACAAAAAAAAAATCTCAGCTTCGCAGCAAAGTGTGATATTAAAAGGCTGCAGGCAGACAGAATTTCAAAACCGAATGCACGATTAAAAGAGCAACGCTGGCTCCTCTGCTCTGCAGTTTTATATTCAGCTTTGAATACAGATTTGTCAGGGGCCACCGACAGGGGCCACATCACTGTTGCAGTGATGCCACCCACAGTCTGGAATCTTGACTGTGCTCGTCGCCAATTGTGGCCAAGAGCCCTGCATGTTTACGTACAGTTATACACAGAGCATCCAAGACGGAGGTAGCAGCCAGCATAGTATTCCCCTGCCCCCGTGGGGTAATGTGGAGATAATCATTCCTGGAATCTATCTATGGACTAATTAATATTTGTAAATTACCACTGAATTTCCTATGTACATGGAAAGAAATTTTAAAAACAAGCAAATTAATCATAGTGATCTTGAGTGACCGTCATGGCTGCGATCTATAGGTGTGGCCTGGGGCCCTGTCTTCCCCTGGGCTTTCCTGAGATGCCCATAAAGTCTACAAGGGTCAGTTGTGAAATTGCAGAGGGAGGGAGAGAAGGTGAGTCTAATTCCAGGCCTGGGTGTAGGAATCAATGATGGAGAGCTGAAAATGCAAACAAATAGCATGACACCCTCTCACAGCTCAACCTACAGCGGCAACCCTCCATCGTTTATGTACTGTAGATGAGGGTGGGGGGGTCACAGATATTGTAATGTGTCCATGAGTCATTGTGACAAAAAGACACAAAAATAACCTAAACATTCCAGAAAAAAAAACCGAAATGATCATTATTACAATTGCACCCTGTCTCTGGTCTGCTCACCCACCATACTATGATCTTAGGACTTATTGAGGATCCATGATCGTTTTATAATTTTAGCATGATTGAAGCTGAAGTCAGATACATACAACACAGAATGGCACATATTTTATGTCTTGCTTGACCTACTTAATTGTTCAGTTCATAAAAAGCTTTGACATGGTGTGGATCGAGGGAGAGAAAAAAAAAAACAGACCTCACATCATCCGAAAATGAGCATCGCTAATTATTTAAAAAGCTTCCTCCCCTCTCTCGCTCCTCTCTCTATTTTTGTGGTCTAATTTAGAGGTGTTTTGGCACCGTTTTGTGATTAATTTTGCAAACTGTAGACCGTGTCTGCTAATGAGAACTATGCTTAATGACTGTCACATTTGCTATTTGTCAAAGGAGATTTCCCTTTCTCTGGATCCGGTTTTATGAAAAGGTTTCTCAGTTATGTCGCCCCCTTTTCTACGTGCCACCTTCATCCCACGCAGATTCCTGTTTTGTCAACATCCTTTCTGCCCGTCGATGCGGCAGCAAGTGGGTGAGCATTTCTGAAGAGCTTTTAGAGGGATCAGCTAGGAACTCATATTCCTATGCACATAATATGGTAGCCAACTCCCCAGCATGACAAAAACATAATACATCATGCTTCCATAACATTCACCATTGGAATAAAAAATAATAGTGTATATTCAACTGAATTGGTTCCAATGGTATAGCCTATGTGTGTTCTGGTAATAGTGTTATATCTGTGACATTGTGTTATTTTGTTGAGACCACGGCGGTATTTCACAAAGCAGGATTACTGAGTTAGTTGATGACTGCAACTGAGTAAAACCCGGAATAGCTCTTTTTACTTCAGTCCATGTTCCAGATTTGGAGGCTTCTGGGTTTTACTCTTGGCTAACTCAGTAATCCTGCTTTGTGAAACAGGCCCCAGATGTTAAGTTTGATGTAAGACATCAAAATGCACTCAACCCCAACTACAAAATTCCCACTGTCACCAAATATATGTACAGTGCCCTCCACAATTATTGGCACCCCCTGGTAAAGATGAGTAAAAAAGGGCTATATAAAATTCACCGTTTGTTGAATTAGCTTAATCTCACACTGTAAAAATGAGAAAAATCCAGCCTTTAATTGAAGTAAATTTATTCTGAGAAAAAAAAATCCCTCATCAAGAAATAATTATTTTTAAGAAAACCACGTGTGCCACAATTATTGGCACCCCTGCATTTAGTACTTTGTACAACCTCCCTTTGCCAATAAAACAGCACTGAGTCTTCTCCCGTAACAGCTAATAAGGTTGGAGAATACAGAGCAAGGAATCTGAGACCATTCCTCTTTACAGAATCTCTCCAGACCATCCAGAGTCCTAGGTCCTCTCTTGTGCACTCTCCTCTTCAGCTCAGCCCACAGGTTTTCAAAGGGGTTTAGGTCAGTGGACTGAGATGGCCATGGCAGAAGCTTGATTTTGTGTTCAGTTAACAATTTTTGTGTTGATTTGGACGTATGTTTTGGATCAATGTCTTGCTGGAAGATCCAACGACGACCAAGTTTTAGTTTCCTGGCAGAGGCAGCCAGATTCAGATAAAAAATTTCCTGGTATTTCATGAAGTTCATGATGCCATGTACCCTAATAAGGTTCCCAGGGCCTTTGGAGGAAAAACAGCCCCACAACATCACGGAACCTCCACCATACTTGGTTAACAGTGGTTATTTTCGGTATAGCCATCCTTCTTTTTATGCCAAACCCACCTTGAGTATTAGTTGCCGAAAAGCTCAATTTTAGTTTCATCTGACCACAGAACACAGTAGTGTTTAGCAAACTACAGGCGCTTATGTTTGTGGTGAAATGACAGGAAAGGCTCTTTTTCTGGCATGCCTTCCAAATAATTTGTTGGCATGGAATGACATCTAATTGTAGTTTGGAGACTTGATGAACCCAACAGTGATCCCTCTCTTACTCTTACTTACTCTGCAGTGTGCGTGGGGGAAAATAAACTTGGGTCATCTTCAGGCAAGTTTGTAACAGTTCCAGTTGCTTTGAACTTTTTAAGTATTGCCCTACGGTAGATATGGGGCATTTTCAGGTGAGTAGCAATTTTGTTATAGCCATCCCTGACTTATGAAGCTCAACACAACCTTTCCCTCATTTGATTTGTGTGTTTCTTATCTTTCCCATGTTGATGTATGAATAAGGGAATATTGCCTCTGTGTCACCTCATATTTGTACCCCAGTGAAACAGGAAGTCATGGATTACTGCTTGAAAGTTCCTAAACACTCTGATCAACTTTAAAAAGTAAAATATAAATGGAAAAAATGCTTCAGTTACATTTTGTTCATAAGAATTTATAGGGGTGCCAATAATTATGGCACACGTGGTTTTGTTAAAAATAGTTATTTCTTGATGAGGGATTTTTTATTCTCAGAATACATTTACTTCAATTAAAGGTTGTATCAGCGATTTTGGGTGACGTCACTTCTGAAGCGAAATCCCAAACAAACATACTTATGAATAATTATGTTATGTTTTAAAAAATAGTGTTCAAGCATCCAGAATTATAACCACGTTAATAACGTTTGTAAGAAACCAAACCGTTTGTAAATCCGTCAAGATTTCAGCGAGATAAGAGTATTAGCGTTTGTGCAGATCATTGTGATTGGTTGGAATACTGTTTATTTTGGTTTTGAGTGGTTGGTAGTACCATTTGTTTTTGTGTACGATCTCGGAGCATAGGCTGCCTACAGAGACGCGGTTTTTTGACGGCCTGCTTATGGGGCGGGCAGCTAGCGGATCGTGAGGAAAAATCAGATGAATGTGATCATTTATGTTTCCACCCAAAATCGCTGATACAACCTTTAATGGTTGGATTCTTCTAATTTTTTTCAGCGTGAGAATAAAGCTAATTCACCAAAGGTAAATTTTTTATAACCCTTTTTACTCATATTTACCAGGGGTGCCAATAATTGCGAAGGGCGCTGTATATAGTATATATATATTATATACAGTATAGGGCCGGATTTACTAAGGGAAACAGTCACAGCGCAAAACATTTGCTATATTGCGGCTCTGCTGTAGTCGCAGATACCGACACATTAACGACCAAATTACTATAACTGGTCCTAATTACGCAATCAAAGAAATGAAACGCCCTCATTCGCAATGAATGCAGTAGGAGACACTATAAATATGCGGTAGGAGACATCTATAACAATGACCCGTCCAGATTACAAGGCACTAATAAATGGATACGGAGGAACCAGGCACAAGTCCTGAGATAACCACAAGAAAAATAAAACTTAAATTTACGAGGTGCACAACGCTGTATTAAAGCATATACAAGACCAACGAAGAGGAGAACATTTTTGAATTACATCAAATACAAAATTAATTTATGAACAGTAGAGGATGTAATGAAAAGATGGTGTGATTTTAGATGGTGTGTAAAACTTTCCTACAACGTAATGCGTAATGACACAGGTGTTGGTCCAACTAAGGAAAGAATATTAACACAATTCAGTATATGTACCTACTGACCGCAAAAGCACAACAATTGTGTACATTGTTTAAATTCAGACACGCGTTTTTATACTGTTAGCTGATGACTGCAATAGAAGTCTTACATCCTTTCAATAAAACAAATATTCATATTATATCTGAAAATAAATGAGAAATGATTAGTAGAAGCATATGTGAAACATTTGAAATTATGTCTCCTTTCGAGTGCTATACATTAGAGAATCTATTTGTTCTGCCGAGGACGTGGGTATACAGCATCCTGTGTATGAGCTATAGGCTATATCAGCCTACAGCTCATATAAATTTCCGCCTGCTTTCAGGAGTTCTAAAAATTCCCACGCATTGAGGAGAGTCGCAATTACTGCATGCTTTAGTAAATCAGACGGAATACTTAATTGGCCTAGTTTGCATAATCTCCACCCTGGTTTAGCATGTTCACCTCCAGGTATACATATGCATGAATACACTGAATACACAACTATGAATACACAACTATGCATCAAAAAGAATGTTGCAGAGAGACGTAATACCTGCAAATTACCTCCCAATAGCAATTTTGACCCATTACGACTGTTTAGTGAATCCGACGTAGATATTGCGACCTTGTGACTGCTTTAGCGTTGGAAAATCCCTAGCAATCCTTTAGTAAATCTGACCCATGGTATTGAAAAACAGAAAATAATTATTAACGTTAGAATCCCACTGTTTAAGCTGACAAATTCATTTTTAACTTTTATTGTACCAGCATTCATTGTAACTCTGAAACAGTTTTTCTCATGATACAGAAGGCCAGGGTAGCATTATGCTCTGAAAACACAAGCAGTTTGTTTCAGCAACCAGTGAAAAGGATCCTAACTCAGTTGTCTCAGATTTGTTGTAGTAATGTCAAAGGTCAGTATTGTAATGTTTGTTTTTTTATGGATGACTTAAATGGAAGACATATTTTCCGTATCAGGCTTTTTACTTTGCATCATGAATTAACTTCTGGGGAAGTTTGCTTTCACATAAAAACTGATTTTAATTATTTATTTAACGGAAGGTAGATTATTTCTCCATTATATTTTCTACTGGATAACATACAGCACAGTAATGCATCCATATATATATATATATATATATATATATATATATATATATATATATATATACAGTATATAGTATATAAAAAATGGTGTGATTATTATAGTACTTTGTGGCCTGCCTTGAGAGGAGAGAAGCAACTACAATGACCCCAGGCAAAATCAGCCAGAGAGGCCATGCTGCCCTTGACACTGGAAGCATTTCCAATTCAGGGCACACTCTTTTCCAGGAATAGATCCAATCTGAGCTGCTCCAACAAAGGTTATGGAATTGAAATGTGGTTAAAATGTGAAGCGTCCGCCAAACTGTTCTGAAGGCTAAAATGAGAGAGATTATTCCCCCATTCTTTTGCCCATATGATCCCAGCATAGGCCTCAGGGGTCAGAACTTTGGCATTTTTACATTACATTACATTACAGGCATTTAGCAGACACTCTTATCCAGAGCGACTTACACTTACTACATTTATCCATTCATACAGCTGGATATGTTCTGAAGCAATTAATTACCTTACATTCATTTAGCAGACAATTCAGGTTAAGTACCTTGCTCAAGGGTACAACGGCAGTGTCCAACCTGGGAATCGAACCGGCAACCTTTCGGTTACAAGTCCAGTTCCTTAACCATTATACTACACTGCCGCCCAACTACACGGCATTTCAACTATACAGCATCAGGTGCTGAAACCTTCATCCATCTCCCTTCCCAAATATGTCCATTTCACTTTTACAGTCTTGTTTGTTCATGTAATAGCTATTGTGATTATTAACTGAGGTGGGGCTTTATTGCTACTGCTGAATTAGCAGTAAATTGTTGCAATGTCAAACTTTGTAGAATGTATAATTTGTTGAATGTGTACATGTAGATTAACTGTTGAACATTTATACCAAAAACCCTGAAGATTGTTTCATGCCGTGTCCACATGAAAGGTCTGGCTGCAAGTAAATATTTGTATTGACTCATGATATAATGAGATTATTTGTTGAGCTGAGACAAAAACACACTGATGACAAATCACACACCTTATATACAGCAGTAGCATATTTGTAATCCTGATAGTTAAATAACTGGACAATGGAAAGGAATCCGAACGGAGCGATTTGTATTCTTTTATATTAATCTTCCTAATTTGTCTTGGCGAGTTGAATAAAGTTTTCTAAAATACTTTATCAAGCAGTAGGTGCTTACGAGCCAAATGAGAAAAGTCACTTGGTATACTGCTCATTAAAATGAAGTATGGATTATCAATTGAAAAAGAGAAACATTACAGAATCCAATTTGCAAAGAACACACAGCAACTCAGAAGGGACTGCAGGCTGCAAACTATCGCTGACACTCAGTGGAACACATCAGTCAAAATGCTCTGATTAATCACAGCAGTGTGTGTATCCTGAAGATGGAAGTCATTTCAGGCTACAGTCTATATTAAAAGGACAGAAACAGGTTTCCTCACCAAAAAAAGGCAAAGTAATGTATTGCAAAAGCATTTTATTTATTGTGTATATTTACGATATCACTATATATGTAACCAAAAAATGTAATACATGAAAAAATCGTACATGTGGCTTGGTGCAACATCCAAATACAAACAGATGGGCTATACAGATCTAAGAGGTCCTGAGGATTTATGGAGGATTTAGCTTTTCAGTATACATTCTGTTCTAAATGTTCAGTGTATTGTGGCGCTTACAACCACATTTGAGTACCCCAAGGATTGTTCTTGCCAATTTTTATGTTTATATGTATGGCAGTTCATGACAAGAATATTTTTTATGTGTGTTGAGGGACTGAAATTTAGTAGTTAAATTTGATATTTTGCTTTTGGCCTCCACATATTTTAATGGACTGCATTCAAACCTGTCACATAGAGGGCTTGATCCTGGCTTGTGATATGTGTACTTAACATACATTTGCATATAAGAGTTACACCCTTTTTTGCACTTTGCACATCCTAGCCTGGGTGACTTAAATTGGGACATGATAGCTGCACCCTTGGAGTTGAGACTCTCTAAAATGAAGGTGTGTCCCATTTAAATCCAAGTTACGTGAATCCTGGCTTGAGGCTCATGCATTTTTTTAAATCAAGTTTTATCTACACCACTGTTGCTTGCACAAAAGGTGGAATAAATAAGGCAAACACATTAAACTACATTGAAACTACAGCTCAATGGACTTTTATTTATTTGTTTTTTTTGGACAATGGTTTCACATGCAGCACTAACAAAATATATTCAACCACTGGCGTTTTATGGCAATTTAGACTTATGTTAAAATGAATAATATAAACATTTTTTACCCACCCTTATGTAATCATTCCCCAAAAGCGTTTATGGTCTGTTGCTTTTGCCTTGCCACCCTTTTTTTTATGGCAATTATTCTTTATTGCCACCATTACTGCTTACAACAGAATTAAACAAGCACATATTTTTATACATGTCCTGTAGCCTATGTAAGGGCGAGGTTTATAGCTTCATTCTGCCAACACCTAATTGTCCATGTTGTTAGCTTGTCTCACACTAAATCTTTCTCTTTGTTCAAATCATATAAACCATTAATTGAGTGAAATCAATGTAATAATTACAATGAAAACACTTTTTGAATTTACAGGTAATTTCCCATGAACACTGCTTATTTTAGTTTTGTTTCCTTATCGTAAATAAGAGCATCTGCCAAATGACTAAAATGACTAAAATGTAAAATGTAAATGTAATGCCCAAATGAAAATGTGGCCTGTAAGACGTATAGTATAGTGTCTGGCTTTGTTGTTTCTTCAGCCGCATTTTCCCATGCGGATTTGGCCACTCAGAAACGGGAATGAAACCCCTTTAAATGTGCACACTGCTGACTTTTATAATTAACACCCATGCCTTGTAACAATGAATAATGGGTTTTTATAAAGGAAAAAGCAATGGAATGGGAACTCCAGGCAAATATAATTTTCCATATGTTGTTATAGGTTGGGACAAACTAATTTAATTATATTCATTGCAACTTAGCATGGGCCATCCATTTCAAAGTTAAGCAATTGCATATCTCAAGTGAGGATGGTTATATCAGATGAGCACAAGTCTGGCATTATAAGTCTGGTCCATTGAACTCAAGGTGACTCCGCTCCATGTATCAGGCCACTTCTTTATTTCATTCTCTCTCTCTCCTACCCACTCTCCCTCAACTCCTCTAAAAACTCACCCACTGTAATTTTCAGAAGAAATCTCCGCACTCTCTCGCACTCCTCTCTCACTAATTCTGCTCTCTCGGCCCTGGTCCAGAATGCAGCTGCTTGGCTTGTGTGCAACCTCCCAAAGTTCTCCCACGTCACCCCCCCTGCTGAGGTCACTCCACTGGCTGCTGGTCGTGGCCAGGATCAGGTTCAAAGTTCTGGCCTATACTGCAGCCAAAAGGTCAGGCCCCTCCTACCTACAGGACTTAATCCAGCACTACGCTCCAGCTCGACCACTTCGCTCTGCTGCTGCAGGGTGATTGCACTTCCTTCCCTCTGTGTCAATGGCTCTCGCTCGCCCCGACTGCGGAGCTTTTCCACCCTAGCTCCCCAGTGGTGGAACAAACTCCACACTACTCTACGCTCGGCTCAAACACTGCCTGTTTTCTGTCGTGGTCTGAAGACGCACTTTTTCAGACTCGACTAACCTACCTATCTAGGACCTATTTCATAGTACGTGTTTCCTGTTTTTTGCTTGTTTTCTATTTACTTCGTGCTTTTTTTATTTTATAGTTCAGAATGTATAGCTGACTGTGTGTACTATATTCGATGTTCATTACTAGGGATGGCTCCTACATTATGAGAAAGTTGTGCTTTGTCGAATCTGCTTTGTAGTTGCTTCAATGACCTTCAGTATGCACTTATTGTACGTCGCTTTGGATAAAACTGTCTGCCAAATGATTGTAATGTAATGTAATTATGACTACTTGCTTTTTGGAAGAATTTGTACTCATTGTATACCCTGTCAATACAACTTAACTATGAAAACATCAAAGAAGAACAGAGCAGAGCATTTGGAGGCTGTCGATGTAATTGATCCTCAAATTAGTGGCCTTCTGGCATCTAGAAGAACTTTGGAGGACCTGTTCACCTGTTCAGTGAGGGAGTGAAGGAAATCTAGAGCTGCTTAAAGACAACAAAGACTTTTTTTTAAAAATTACACTGGTAAAGTAGTCACTAACTTTCCCACTCCACTTTTTTCTAAGATAAAGTAGTCACTAACTTTCCCACTCCAAAATTTCAGAGGTTTTTAAGTCAACAAATCCCATCCCCTTATCTATAGCCTACCATACTAAATGCACTTTTGTAAGACGCAAAAAACATCTGCTAAATTACTAAATTGTAAATTGTAATGATAGTTCTACTCTTCAAGTGCTAGCTCCTCCCACTTAGAAAGGGACAGGTCCCTTCCACATGTCCTGGCTCCTCCCATTACAGCAGGCAGATACCTGAGGAGAAGCCTTCTGGTGAAGGGACACAGAGGTGTACATTGTTCCGCCCAGTGCTTCAAGAGATCCAGTAGCAGATTAATTGAGCTGATTGGAACAGCTGGTAAAACTGCGGGACCAACAGGACACAGTGTGACATGCATTCATCTGAGCTTGTGTGTGAGCGTGTGACCAGGTGACATTGTTGGGGACAGAGGCCATTCTGGTTCATAGCTTGAAAGTTCACTAATGCTTCTGATAAGGACACATATCTGAAGAAGCATTTCATTTTACACTACTTATAATTCTGGATATACAGTGCACAAAAGTGCTAGGACAGTGACACATTTTGGCTCTGTACTCGAGCACATTGGATTTGAAATGGACCAGAAACTATGAGGTTAAACCCTGCAGACCCTATTTTACGGCACCAGAAGTAATTTGGACAAATTAACATAAACTTAAATAAAGTCATCATATTTAATATTTTATTGCATATCCTTTGCATGACATTACTTCCTGATGTCTGTGACCCAACAACATCAAACGGATGAACCGTTTAGAAATTATAGAACCCTTTGTACATAGTCCCCCCCCCATTTTCGGGCATCAAAAAATATTTTAACATAATGTAGAATAAAGCAATCATTTTTAATATTTGGTTGCATATCCTTTGCATGCCATGACTTCCTGATGTCGGTGACCCAACAATATCAAAAGACTCTTGATGACTTAATTTTCAGGTACGGTTACAAGCAGTACTATAACCTCTCTGCATTTGAATGGATCTCTATGGCAATTGTGGGGTGGGACTAGATTAAGTTGTAAATAACATGGGTATAGTATGGAACACATGGTTGACTAAATGGCGCGTAACGTTACTTAATAGTAACAGTTTTTTAAAAAGGTATATTCAACTTCCATACTCAATATTAGGTAAGTGCGCTCATTCAGAACATAGACCGTAGAAAAATAGATTTGGCCTGTGTATGGTCAGCGCCTCTTTTCGCATAGCATGGAAGGTCAGGGGGAAGTATCTCCAAATGTAACTTACACGCCCACTCTGACGCCACTATAGTTAAAAAAAAAAAAAGGAAGGGTAGAGGTATACGCCATAATGAAAAAATTCCATATTTATCTGCGGATATCTCAGTCCCAGAAGATTTTTTAGCCAGCCACAAGGGAGTTAGTTGCGCCTTGATCTGTTAAATGAGGTTAATGTTGTTTTTTGGTGGAATTACCATTTAAAGCAAAATTTTACTTTGGGTTGTGTAGTTACCTGGCTATGATATGAGTCCAAATGGTGGCAAAATATGTTCATTAGTTGCCCTGTGCTCCCCTGGGGTGATAATCCAGAATAGGGTATTTTTTCACTCTCCATTCAGTTTAAGGGTTGTTTCTCCTGACTTATTTTTTCATTGAGTTCAATAGGAAAATGAGTCAGGAGAAACAACCTTTAAAATGATCCTTCCATATCTACTGCATATGTGGCAGCAGAGTGATGGTTTGAGGCTTGTGTTATACCTCAGACCCTTGCATTTGCCCTTTTAACAAAAAGCACTGGATGTATGCGTGAATGGCAAAAAAAAATCAAACAAATGACAATCACATGAGCTCTAACGATACAAAAGCTCAGAGAAAATCTGCAGAAATGAAAATTACGTTTAATCATTGGCTGGGAAGAATAGTGTCACCACAAAGAAATACAACAAAAGATTATTCAGGACTAGACAGAAAGCATAGCACCATGTAAAGCGGAATGCATTAATGACTTTTTTCAGACTAATGAAAGCTTTAAATCTAAATAATGTATTCTGTAATACATTTTAGATAGATTTTATTTGATTGGTTATTGTTGTTATTTATATTTTTAACAAGCCTTACAGAATATATTTTCCTTTGAAGTGCTCTGGCTTGCTACTAACAGTTGTTGTCAGAACATGAAAATAAAAAAAGAAAATTGTAAACAAATAAAATTACATAGGCTAAAATGTGGACACTTCCTTTAGTGTTTTCTTTTTGTACATACATAAAAAATCCTCTCCAAAATAATTCACACCCTTGTCGAAGATCAGCAAGAAGGATGTATTTTTCCCCCCAAAAAGGATACAGTGAGCACCATAATTAATTGGACAGTGACACATTTTTTGTTGTTTTGGTTCTGCACTCTAGCACTTTGAGTTTGAAAGGATACAATGACAATGAAGTTGAAATGCAGACTGTCAGCTTTAATTTGAGGGTATTTTCATCTGTTTCGAAATGATATAACTTTTTGTACATAGTTCATCCGAAGTTCATTACTTGCATTCTAATATTGATTAATAACATAAATACCGTTATTTTGCCTTAATGATGACACTAAATACAATAAAGCTGTCAGGTTGGCAACCCATAGGTTCATACATATTTTCCCTTGTTTTAAAATGTCCTGCTTATGGAAATGTAACCAACCTGTTTTAATGGTAGCGTAATGCTTTAAAACAATCCACTTTCCCAGGAAGACTGTGAAAAGTGTGATTTACAGCGGAGGAAACAGACCTGCTCCTGTATGAAGTTAAAGCACACATGCAGAGAATTGCATTCAAATTAATTGTGAATTAATTGTCTAACGTGCTGCAAATTTCTTTTCGTTTCTAATTAGACGCTTAGTTCTCTTTAAAATCGTTTTTTTCAGTTATGGAATAATAGGTGAAATCAGCTGGGTTTTAATAAACTGGTACTGAGTATGAAACCTTGTCACTGTAATTAAAAAAAATATGAAGGACGAAGAATAAGGTTCAAATTCAGTTAACATGGTGACATTTATCTCCGTTTTTTAACCGTAGGCTATCGAAAAAACCTTATGCACAGCGAATCCGCTGTAGCCTAGGCTATTTGAAAAACAATAAATGCAATATTCACTGGACAAGGTTTTGAACTTTTTTCAGTCAAGACCATTCTATTTACTTACAGGCTGTAGGCCTCGAGAGCTGTATTGTAATGACATCTGAAGTGCATTTTCAGAACTCAAATGTCCGTTTATTGCAGTGCGCAAGTTTTTCCATTGAATGACAATTCACGCATTAGGTGTAAATAACAATGTGTGCATTAGGCTTGATATAGGTGTTATCAGCAAAGTGTTTAATGGATAGCTATTGTCCCATAACAGAAGATTGTCCCCCCAGAAGATTACAGGAATTATTAGCAAATATAGGCTAAGTATAGCTTGATCCAGGATAATTGCGAATAGTCTATACATGTAACCTTACACGTACCATCGCACATCGCCTGGATGTTGATGGAGTGGGCTGAAAGCAATTTAATGCAGCATTCCCCTTCGCTGAGGGACAGGTATGTGCTCTTTGACCTATGGACCCTTTTATTATTATGCATTTTTTTATATAGCCGACACAATAATAATATTTCACATTGTAATCCTGATATTTTTAGTCATGCTTGTGCGCGCCCCTGTGTGTAACAGACAGGAGGGTGTACGCACGTTGTGTACGCGCCTATGTAGATGCACTTATATGCGCCGTTAAAATAACATGTAAACAACTGCGACATGACTTTAGACCAGGTTTGTGGTGGTTTTAGTACAAGCGCTTTCTACTGGCTCAAGATAGCAATACGCCAAAAATTATCCAACACGCCCAGTTCACTCGCAATGGGAGCAAGATGACTTGGTATTTAAACGACGGGAGCGCTAGGCGCTATAATTAACCCTCCGCCGGGTGTAAGATAGCAAAGATACTTGCGTTTGGGTTAGCGCCGCTTAGCGCCGGGTGTAAGATAGGGCCCAAGATGTTTTATGCAACCAGGCCCTATTCACAAAGCTGCCAACTTTTACTAAGGAATAGGGATAACTCTTAAGCTAAGAAAAAGGGCAGAGTTGACCTCATTGCTATGAATGACGTTGTGTTTCATGAACATGCTTACTATGCCCACCATGATTAATTTATAGGGAATGGGTTGTGTCATTAAATTCATCATATAAATACTGTAGCGGGAGGTACGAATCATATTGCCATATTCAAATATATTATAAATAGAAGAATTTAGGCTAAGTGTCTCTGATTTAACCAAGATAATACACTGACTAGTCAAGTATATAATCGGCTAATTGTCAGCCTCTTACGCGAAATGCCTCTGATCAGTGTGCTCGTTTACAAAATTCTGAGATGTTGCAGAACCTTCAGTCTCAAGTAATCCATTTAAATGAGAAACAACGTACAGACATTGTACACATTATTGAGGAGTATTCTATTTTATTTGTTGATGTCGCTTCCCAAACTTCAGTGCTGCAGCGTGACATCAATGTTAATGACTCGAAACCTTTAAAGCAACATACATATTGCGTAAATCCCAGAAAGCCTATCTACTGGAGAACGGTTTAGCCAAACCCAGTTCTAGTCCGTGGAGTTCTCCGTGTTTGTTAGTCCCCAAGCCTGATGGGATGTCTCCTTTTTGCACAGAGCAAAATAAATGCCTTGACTGTGCCTGACTTTTTCCAGTTACCATGTATGGAAGATTGTATCGATAATGTCGGCTCTGCTAAATATGTCAGTAAGTTATATTTATTAAAAGGTTACTGGCAAGTATTGTTAACCCCTCGTGCATCTGACATATCTGCCTTTGTTACACCTGACAACTTCATGCAATATACCGTAATGGTATTGGAGAGTGATTTTATGTACAAAATGAAATATCGGTCATACTGTATTTGTATACATAATATTTACTAGGGCAGAGATGCCTAGCAGTCTTGACAACTTCAAAACCATTATGTTTGTGTTATGGGAAATTAAGACAACAAACCAGAAAATTTAGTTGAGGAACAATACGATCTTTGGCAACAAGCTTTTTATGCGCTCTAATGTTAAGCAGAGATTGCTGTCCCAGATGATCTCACGTGTCTCCCCAAAAAGTAGCTCCACTCTAAAGGGGAAAACAAAGCCTATACAGGCAGTCCACATGAATGAGCCTGTGCATATCGCTTGTAGGTTCTGCATTTCACACAACTGTGGATCTGAACCCCTGTTTGAAAGGCTCCTCCATCACCAGTTACTTTCCTGCCTGCATCACTAGCACCTTGTAAAGTGTGAATTTATTTTCCCCATGACAGTCCAATTAATGTGTTTGCCTGAATGGCTTTTAATTTCACAAACCCTCTTGTTTTGCTATGGCCTACTGCACGCCTAAAAGAAAATGCCTGCTTCGCCCTCCTAGACAATTGGGCGGCTTCTTTGTGAAGCCCAGACACATTGCAGCATTTGCTTTTCAGGATTTCTATCTCCATGTTACCCAATGCAAGGGAAAACCTCTCTGCTTCTGTCACACGATCAGATTCTCTCAGTGGTGTGTTATTATAGGAAGACAACGTTACAATAACCAGTTAGAACACGTTACATCAAGGTCTGAATGTGTGAAGAGGCTTGCAGGGTGTAGCGCTATCGGTATTCAAAGACCGGAGGAGGTAAGATACAGCCCACCTGCCTCATAGAAACAGCTGAATCAGGAAGAACGCCACCTGGCAAGCTGGCATGAAAGCGTTAAAAAAAGAAAACAGAATCTGTAGTGTGTGTTCCTCTCTGTCCCAAACAGCATAGGAGGACAATGCAAATAAATGCAAAGAATTCACAGATCGCAGGGACTTTATCCTTTCACCTCCAGTGGAATGATTCCTCCTCTGCGCCCCATTGAAATATAAGCGGATTAATACACACACATGAATCCAAATTCAGTTCATTATAATGACCAGTATTGTAAATAAAGTGACTTAAGGTAGCGTGTCAATAGGTGCGTAAATCTGTAGAGTAGGTTTGTATTTAATATAATATAACATCATTTAATATTACTGCACAGCAAAAGTACAGCGAAACCATGGATGAGTACATCTTTCCTTCAAATTCCAATGGTGTAATCCTCCCGTTGTGCCCCTTTTGCCAGCTTGCCACCCTGGTTACACTTTCTACGCAGATTTTCTTTGCCAGTGTTCTTTAATGCACCCGAAGTAGTGTGGAACGTATTAACAGCACTGCTGCATAGCTGGGGGGATGGGAGGGGGGGGCGGTTAGTTAGGGTCACAGCAGGCAATTTACTGATATCGGGGGTTTGTCCAAAAGAATCAGAATCGCAATCATACTCTAAGGGAAAGAGAAACCCCGCCTGTGTGCACATAAATAGATACATATAAATAAATCAAAAGAAAGGGGGGTAAATTTAAAAGATTGGAATTTGACAGCTGCACATTTGCCAGGCTCTTGTAGCATTTGCGCACTCTTGATTAGAGTGATAACGCAGTTATTAAAGACAGCTGTCCTTTTATTTGCTGTCTCGGAGATGAGAGGTTGCACAAGTCTACATCACTCAGGTCTTTAATCCGATCTAGTGTTTGTGTATTTATTTCATTATTTATTTTCATTTCGCCGGGGGATACAAACGTAAAGAGTCTGACTTAAAAGATCAGTTCAAGGGGTTCCTTTGAAGAATATCTTTCGCGAGGAATGGCAGTGAAGTGTGGCTGAATCAAAGATGGCTAAATTTCACTGTGGGAGCTGCACAATTATGAAGCGGTTTGAATGGAGGGGAAAGGAGATCTACATGAAGTGTATCACAAGGGTTTTCCTTTGCCTGCTCTGTTTGACTTTAATTTGCACTATAAAAACACTTTCAGTTCAACCAAAATCTTCAGCTCATGGTAGGGCACACTATCCATCCATCTGTTGAATGCCGAACGCTGAAAATAGGAATTTGGTGGAGGCCCTTAAAATTATAGCACGTGGATGGTGGGCTATGCATGTGGTGTTCTGACAAACTGCCCTATCCCTCTGGATGGCCTACTGGTACTGCCAAAAACCACCACAAACCTGGACTAACGTCATGTAGCTGTTATTTTACCAGCGCAATATAAGTGTGTCTACATAGACATGTGCACAATGTGCATACACCCTCCTGTCTGTTACACACATGGGCGCACACAAGCATGCATACAAGATATCAATATTACATTGTGAAATAGGGTTTAATATTTTTCCCAAAAATAAAAATTTTCTCTACCACAATAGGCGCAAGTTGTCCATGTAATCCTGGGGAAATTGGCTTGTTTTAAAGCATTAAGCTAGCAAAAGTGGTTAGTTTTCTGATTCTTCACGATCAACCTGCATATATTTTATATTTTACGTATGTCTGGAATTTTTGGTGGTGGAGGAACACAACCCCCAAACCCTCCGGTATAACAAAGGTCAATTTTATTTTATCGAATAAGACAAAAAGAAAACTCATTACCCTTTTAGAAAATTGATCCAAACCTAGATGAAGGGACCAAAATAAAAACAACCTCAAAATGATTCACTTCCCTTCAGGAAGTTAATTTTAGGAAACAAAGCTATCAGAAGCTTACAAAGCACATTAGAGGGGTGGGGAAAAGGGAAAAAGGATATACTAATTGCAGAGAACATCTTATCACTTTACTTTTAAGCAAGCTCTTGTGGATGCAATGAAAAACGATGGGTGTTTCATAGGGAAATATGCAAATTACCACGTAATCACAATATTGCAGGATAAGATAAATTCATGAACAATCACTAAAGCACCTAATTAACTTCTCCTCACCGATAGATTTATGCGAGGTTTCTTAATTGCAGCCCACCATTTTAACGAGCATTTCAACAATGCATAAATAAAGCTGACAAAAGTGAAAACAATATTCATTTATTTCCCTTTCTGTGACTTTTCCCTTTTTTCTTAGGAGAGAAAAAAAAACAAACAAACAGAGAACTATGTCCTGGTGGAGGTCCACTGTAGCACACCTGCCGCTACACAAACCACATCATTAGCTGAGACAGCACACTTCTAATGCAGAACTATAACTCAAACGCAGCTTAATCCACCCACAGAGTCCTTTATGTCTTCATATTAAAATATCCAGTGGTAAAACACACTTTAAGATACACTGCATTTTTCAGCAGCCTGGGCGGTCCAGACATCCGTGGCAAGTTAACCACAGATAACATTGGAAAACCTTTAACAATTAACTGTTGACTGTTTTGCCCAAACATTTTCAGCAAACCGAACAATTTCTTTTATAGTCAGAATCCATTTGCTGTGATGTCCTCAAGTGTGCCGTCAGTCACAAGACGAGCTCATTGGCGGTGACGGCCTAAATGCTTTTCTTCTCACCGAAAAGGCCCATCTCCAGGCTGACGTGTTCAATTGAAGGCGACGGCGAGAGATTCCAGAGTCATGTTCGATATCCCAGAGCCAAAATGGATATAGATACAGTATTTTATTTGTTCACTGTTTGAATAGGTAACACTGACCCGGATCCACAACACCAGAGACCAATAATTATATTTCATATAGCCTTTCAAGTAGCCAGGGATTAAGTTATGGAAATTTAGTAATTACACAAGAGCCATGGGGAGCTGAGGTTTATTGAAAAAAGGGGAGACAACATATCAAAAGTGCTTCTGACCTCAAAATATCAAACTGAAAACTGATAATAAAAAAATGATGTGGTTTATGTGAAGTGCTCATGCAATTCAAGTCACCGGCCTCCTTCTCTGTGACACGGCATGGAAATAATTTAGAAATTTTCCATATATTACATAAAACAAAGTGAACTAGATATGTTTTGTCACATTTCTTTAAAAGCTCATAAAAAGGCATTCAGAAAATTGAAATAAACCCACACAGCTGTCAAAAGGGCAGTGCCCCAGGTACTGGCAAATAGTGAGTGAATATTCAGCACACGTTAAAAACAGCTTTACGGGGTGAGCGCCTCCTTTAATTGCCCTCTATGGAAGACCCCAGGCCGTGGAGATTTCCCCCTGACATTTGTTTAATGTCCCATTAGTGCTAATGAACCTTCCTCTCACCGTGAGACGGAGAGCACAATGAAATTTGCCCCCGGACTGCAGCAGAGCCGCACTACCATGAGCTTATCAGTCTACAGCAAAACTGACCATTTGAATCTGTGCTGTTACGGTGAATTAACAGTCCAGCTAAGCACAAAAGCGCCTGATTGAAATTTCTGCGGCAGAGTAGGATGGGGGTGGGGGGATTGGGGGGTGGGGGGAGGTGCTGTGTTGGAGGAGGATGTCAGGAAGGATGGCAGACCACTTAATTTTTGGAGATAGGCAATTTTTTTATTCTTCTTTTATTTGTTTAGAATTTTCTAAGATGAGTTATAGATTGTGGTGGGATGTAGCACATGCACTCACCCGAACACCAATACATCCAAAATTGCCAATTTTTTAGGCGTTAAACATAAGTAATGTTTATTAAAAAATTGTGATTCTTTAAATTTTGTATTTGCAGTTATTCACCGGTTTAGACGAAGGAAGACACACACTGGCGTGATTTTAGATTAGGCCTCAAATGAGCAGCCAGTACAGGTAAAGAATTTCCAGAGGAAAAAAAACAGCCCAGCTGGACCTCTGCAGGGAGGATAAAATGTGAATCGTCTCTTTAATGCAAGGAAACATCGGGGATTGAGGAGCTGCTCTGTGGCACATCGCCAGTTTGTTAGAGGAGTGTCTGACCTGCTGTTTGATCCCTCGCATCTTCTCCTGACTCCTTGGGGGGGTCAGAGGAGCCCCAGTCGTGTTAGTCCCCTAGTGAGGAGGAAGGTCTGATTTCACACAGGGCCATGTGCCATATCAACAGCCCAGAGCAGCACCCAGCCCATAATGCAGAAAAACAGTGAGACTAAATCACAAAAAATTCACCTTCACAAATTTTGACAGATTACACTGTGAAACATTCAAAACTGTGGAAGCACTTCAACATGACATACTGCTAATGAGAAAGTGTTGTGACAAGTGGTTGCTATGGCAACGCGGACATGCTTTATGGCTGCTGTCGCCTGGCTATGCTGAGAGTTAGTTGTGTTGCGGGCATTAAGCGTTTGTGGCTGTGCTCTGAAAACCATTTTTGTTTGTTTCATAGAAAATGCAGAGGAGAGGACCGGACTGGAGCAGGGGTTAGGGGAAGGCGGACAAAGGCCAGGAATTGTCCTAAAAATGCACTCCAAATTAAATACAGTTGTTACTTTCTTTTTCTTCAGAAACGGTTTTGTGAGTTAATTGCGGTGGTAGCCAAACTTACTGAACAGTGTCTGTGAAGGACTATTGGATTCATTTGTCAAAGTTAAGGATAAACGTTGAATAAATCACGGTTTGCGTTTGACAATGTAGGCCAGGTTGCCAGTGTTTCTCAGTCCTGACACTGCACTTCCCGCTCTCCTCCTGAACTATCCCTTCCTCTCCAAGGGTGCTCTGTCCAGTGAAGGATGGGGCCATCTTTACTGTGCTCACCCACTCATCTAAAACAAACACAGCAACAGCACAATAGCACTTTGGCCTTTCAACCCCTTCTTACAATCCATACATATTGAGTTCCCAAAGACCTTGCAGATAATAAGCTGTTGCTAATGCCCTACAATACCAGCACAGCTTTTCAAGGTCAGTTTCTCCATCCGAATTTTCTCTCTCTTTCTCTTGCTCTCCAATTCTCTCTATGTATTGCTTTGTCTCTCCCTCCCCCCTCCCTTCTCTCTGTCTCTCTCTCTCTCTCTCTGCGCAATTGTTTTATAAAGCCGTGGCATTCCATATCAAGGAGGACTGAGGAGCACAAAAGAGGCGCAGTCTAGCCTGGCACATTAACAACCATCCTTTCCACTTCGTAATGTGCTCAAAAATATCACATTAAGGCCACTAATAGCACCGCAAATAGGTTTGCGTACGGCGGTCTCGGCACCTCCATAATACCCCGTGTCACTGAGATATCACTGTGAAATAGGGGAGGATATGCCCAGAGAAACTGCCCGTCCAGAGTGCGGCCACGTCGCCCAAATTGAAACGGCGCGGCACTGCAGAGTCATAAAAAAGGAATCAATACTAATCTCCGTGGTGATCTCCCAGGAAAAGATCTGTTTCAGTTCACTCCTGGCCCCCGAGGTGAAAAGACTTTGTCCTTTTGAGTTGTGTTTGTTTGACACGGGCTAGCATGGGGCTGTGGTTTCATTTAATAATGAAGACATGTTCACAGTGTGGACTCAGTGTGAGCTGTTTTGTGAGAATGTGAATGTTTCACCAGGGTGTATGTAAAATGCCACAGAGCAGCATGAGGGATCTGTAATAACAGTCACCATTCAACCAAAAAGCAACGAGTCCCAGTTTACTGCTTGGCAGAAAAATCAGTGCTGAATTTACAGCAACATTATGCCGCGTGAATCCAGAGTTTATTGAATTCTGCAGACATTCATACAAAAACCTACAGGCCATAGAACTGGAGCCAGAGTCTGTATTATAATGGTTGTGTTGAAGTATATTTGCAGGATATTTCTCAGGATGCAAGACAAACCCTACAATACCAAAATTTAATTTTATACATTAAAGTCTATTTTCCAGTAAACCACACAAATTGTGAGAACATTTGATTGCCACATTTACCAAGACTACACATTGTCCACAGTGCATTAACTGGACAACTTGTTATGTACAACAAATGTTATGTATTGCAGAGGTCTATTTTGATTATGCCCCTTACTTTGCTCCAATATTTAATTCAAAGAATGAATGTAATGCTTTATATTTTATCAGTCATTGTCAGTTGTAATGTTCACTGATACCAAGCTACTATATCATCCGTTTACTGCTGCCTTGAACCTGCACAACATTTCACCCTTCCAGATAGCTAGCTTGTTCAATAACATTTCAACAGTTTACAGTAATTTAATAACTGCGGTGAAATAAGTGAAAAATAATGAGTTTTAAGACATTTATGATGTAAAATATGTTTTGTCCCAATCATTACACTGGAGGTTCTGGGACTAGAATGAACACTGCCTCCTACTGGCCCACCAGCATCTTTGTTTTCCCCAGTGGTTTCCCATCCAAGTACTAACCAAACTCACACCTGCTTAGCAAAATTTTAATTTTGTTGACCATTTTGGCCCTTTTTGGACATAATACTTTAGTCTTATGTTTTTTCATTTTCTCCAAAACACATTTTTCATCATAAATGTCTTAAAACTCATTATTTTTTCACTTATTTCACCACAGTTATTAAGTACGTATAATTTTCTATATATCGGAATCAAAAAATGGCATTTCAATTTAAAATGGCATTTTTTGATTCAGATGTACAGTCAAGCCGGAAAGTCTCCCCACCCTTTCACCTTCTCCACGTTTTATTACGTTACAGCCTTATTCCAAAATTGATTAAATTCATTTTTTCCCTCAAAATTCTACACACAACACCCCATAATGACAATGTGAAAAAAGTTTTTAAGGGTTGTTTCTCCTGACTTTTTTCCCCATAGAGTTGTATAGGAAAATGAGTCCGGAGAAATAACCCTTGCAGTGATCCATCCACATCTACTCCATATCTGGCAACAGAGTGATGGTTTGGGGCTCGTTTGATAGCTCAGACCCTTGATAACTTACAGCCATTTAGCCAGCCATGTGTTCCATACTGTACCAGTGTAATTTACAGCTGAATCTAGTCTCACCCCCCAATTTCCATAGAGATCCATTCAAATGCAGAGAGGTTATAGTATCGCTTGTAACAGTACCTGAAAATAAGATATCGACAGTTTTTTTTATGTTGATGGTCACAGACTTCAGGAAGTAACAGCATGTAAAGGATATGCGACCAAATATGAAATATGATACTTTAAAAATACGTTAAAGCAAAGGGTATGAATACTTATGTAAATGAGAAATTTTATTTTTTTATTTTTAATAAATTTGCAAAAATCTCAAAAAAACGTTTTTCACATTGTCATTATGGGGTGTTGTGTGTAGAATTTTGAGGGTAAAAATTAATTTAATCAATTTTGGAATATGTCTGTAACGTAATAAAACGTGGAGAAGGTGAAAGCGGTGGGGAGACTTTCCGGCTTGACTGTATAGCAAATTATTTTAAATTAATAACTGCGGTGAAACAATTGATAAATAATGAGTTTTAAGACATTTTTGATTCATTACACTGGGGTTTCTGGGACTAGAATGAACACTGCCTCTTACTGGCCCACCAGCATCTTTGTTTTCCCCAGGGGTTTCCCATCCAAGTACAAACCAAGCTCACATCTGCTTAGCTTCAACCATTCAGCAGCAGCAGATTGCATGGTGGTATGGCAGCAGAGTATAGTGTTATGGCGGCTGACTGTAGACTTATGTCCAAAAAGGGCCAAAATGGTCCAAAAAATTTTAATGCCATTTTTTGATTCCGATGTATAGAAAATTATATCTACTTAATAACTTAATAACTGCGGTGAAATAAGTGAAAAATAATTAGTTTTAAAACATTCATGATGAAAAATGTATTTTGGGAGAAAATGAAAAAACATAAGCCTATAGTCTTATGTCCAGAAAGGGCCAAAATGGTCAACAAAATTAAAATGCGATTTTTTGATTCAGATGTATAGTAAATCATATGTACTTAATAACCGCGGTGAAATTAGTGAAAAATAATGAGTTTTAAGACATTTATGATGCAAAATGTATTTTGGGAAAAATTAAAAAACATAAGCCTATATAGTCTTATGTCCAAAAAGGGCCAAAATGGTCAACAAAATTAAAATGCGATTTTTTGATTCAGATGTATAGCAAATTAATTTAACTTAATAACTGCGGTGAAATAAGTGAAAAATAATTAGTTTTAAAACATTCATGATGAAAAATGTATTTTGGGGAAAATTAAAAAACATAAGCCTAGTCTTATGTCCAAAAAGGGCCAAAATGGTCAACAAAATGAAAATGCGATTTTTTGATTCAGATGTATAGCAAATTAATTTAACTTAATAACTGCTTTGAAACAATTGATAAATAATGAGTTTTAAGACATTTATGACTCATTACACTGGGGGTTCTGGGACTAGAATGAACACTGCCTCATACTGGCCCACCAGCATCTTTGTTTTCCCCAGGGGTTTCCCATCCAAGTACTAACCAAACTCACATCTGTGTAGCTTCAACCATTCAGCAACAGCAGATTGCATGGTGGTATGGCTGCAGAGTATAGTGTTATGGCGGCTGACTGTAGACTTATGTCCAAAAAGGGCCAAAATGGTCCAAAAAATTTTAATGCCATTTTTTGATTCTGATGTATAGAAAATTATATGTACTTAATAACTGCGGTGAAATAAGTGAAAAATAATTAGTTTTAAAACATTCATGATGAAAAATGTATTTTGGGAGAAATTAAAAAACATAAGCCTATAATCTTATGTCCAAAAAGGGCCAAAATGGTCCAACAAAATTAAAATGCGATTTTTTGATTCCAATGTATAGTAAATTATATGTACTTAATAACTGCGGTGAAATTAGTGAAAAATAATGAGTTTTAAGACATTTACGATGCAAAATGTATTTTGGGGAAAATTAAAAAACATAAGCCTATATAGTCTTATGTCCAGAAAGGGCCAAAATGGTCCAACAAAATTAAAATGCGATTTTTTGATTCCAATGTATAGTAAATCATATGTACTTAATAACCGCGGTGAAATTAGTGAAAAATAATGAGTTTTAAGACATTTACGATGCAAAATGTATTTTGGGGAAAATTAAAAAACATAAGCCTAGTCTTATGTCCAAAAAGGGCCAAAATGGTCAACAAAATTAAAATGCGATTTTTTGATTCAGATGTATAGCAAATTAATTTAACTTAATAACTGCGGTGAAATAAGTGAAAAATAATTAGTTTTAAAACATTCATGATGAAAAATGTATTTTGGGGAAAATTAAAAAACATAAGCCTAGTCTTATGTCCAAAAAGGGCCAAAATGGTCAACAAAATGAAAATGCGATTTTTTGATTCAGATGTATAGCAAATTATTTTAAATTAATAACTGCGGTGAAACAATTGATAAATAATGAGTTTTAAGACATTTTTGATTCATTACACTGGGGTTTCTGGGACTAGAATGAACACTGCCTCTTACTGGCCCACCAGCATCTTTGTTTTCCCCAGGGGTTTCCCATCCAAGTACAAACCAAGCTCACATCTGCTTAGCTTCAACCATTCAGCAGCAGCAGATTGCATGGTGGTATGGCAGCAGAGTATAGTGTTATGGCGGCTGACTGTAGACTTATGTCCAAAAAGGGCCAAAATGGTCCAAAAAATTTTAATGCCATTTTTTGATTCCGATGTATAGAAAATTATATCTACTTAATAACTTAATAACTGCGGTGAAATAAGTGAAAAATAATTAGTTTTAAAACATTCATGATGAAAAATGTATTTTGGGAGAAAATGAAAAAACATAAGCCTATAGTCTTATGTCCAGAAAGGGTCAAAATGGTCAACAAAATTAAAATGCGATTTTTTGATTCAGATGTATAGCAAATTATTTTAAATTAATAACTGCGGTGAAACAATTGATAAATAATGAGTTTTAAGACATTTTTGATTCATTACACTGGGGGTTCTGGGACTAGAATGAACACTGCCTCTTACTGGCCCACCAGCATCTTTGTTTTCCCCAGGGGTTTCCCATCCAAGTACAAAACAAGCTCACATCTGCTTAGCTTCAACCATTCAGCAGCAGCAGATTGCATGGTGGTATGGCTGCAGAGTATAGTGTTATGGCGGCTGACTGTAGACTTATGTCCAAAAAGGGCCAAAATGGTCCAACAAATGTAAATGCCATTTTTTGATTCCGATGTATAGAAAATTATATGTACTTAATAACTGCAGTGAAATAAGTGAAAAATAATTAGTTTTAAAACATTCATGGTGAAAAATGTATTTTGGGAGAAATTAAAAAAACAAAAGCCTATAGTCTTATGTCCAAAAAGGGCCAAAATGGTCCAACAAAATTAAAATGCGATTTTTTGATTCCAATGTATAGTAAATTATATGTACTTAATAACTGCGGTGAAATAAGTGAAAAATAATTAGTTTTAAAACATTCATGATGAAAAATGTATTTTGGGAGAAATTAAAAAACATAAGCCTATAGTCTTATGTCCAAAAAGGGCCAAAATGGTCCAACAAAATTAAAATGCGATTTTTTGATTCCAATGTATAGTAAATTATATGTACTTAATAACTGCGGTGAAATTAGTGAAAAATAATGAGTTTTAAGACATTTACGATGCAAAATGTATTTTGGGGAAAATTAAAAAACATAAGCCTATAGTCTTATGTCCAAAAAGGGCCAAAATGGTCAACAAAATTAAAATGCGATTTTTTGATTCAGATGTATAGCAAATTAATTTAACTTAATAACTGCGGTGAAATAAGTGAAAAATAATTAGTTTTAAAACATTCATGATGAAAAATGTATTTTGGGGAAAATTAAAAAACATAAGCCTATAGTCTTATGTCCAAAAAGGGCCAAAATGGTCAACAAAATGAAAATGCGATTTTTTGATTCAGATGTATAGCAAATTAATTTAACTTAATAACTGCGTTGAAACAATTGATAAATAATGAGTTTTAAGACATTTATGACTCATTACACTGGGGGTTCTGGGACTAGAATGAACACTGCCTCATACTGGCCCACCAGCATCTTTGTTTTCCCCAGGGGTTTCCCATCCAAGTACTAACCAAACTCACATCTGTGTAGCTTCAACCATTCAGCAACAGCAGATTGCATGGTGGTATGGCTGCAGAGTATAGTGTTATGGCGGCTGACTGTAGACTTATGTCCAAAAAGGGCCAAAATGGTCCAAAAAATTGTAATGCCATTTTTTGATTCTGATGTATAGAAAATTATATGTACTTAATAACTGCGGTGAAATAAGTGAAAAATAATTAGTTTTAAAACATTCATGATGAAAAATGTATTTTGGGAGAAATTAAAAAACATAAGCCTATAGTCTTATGTCCAAAAAGGGCCAAAATGGTCCAACAAAATTAAAATGCGATTTTTTGATTCCAATGTATAGTAAATCATATGTACTTAATAACTGCGGTGAAATTAGTGAAAAATAATGAGTTTTAAGACATTTATGATGCAAAATGTATTTTGGGGAAAATTAAAAAACATAAGCCTATAGTCTTATGTCCAAAAAGGGCCAAAATGGTCCAACAAAATTAAAATGCGATTTTTTGATTCCAATGTATAGCAAATTAATTTAACTTAATAACTGCGGTGAAATAAGTGAAAAATAATTAGTTTTAAGACATTTATGATGCAAAATGTATTTTGGGGAAAATTAAAAAACTATAGTCTTATGTCCAAAAAGGGCCAAAATGGTCAACAAAATTAAAATGCGATTTTTTGATTCAGATGTATAGCAAATTAATTTAACTTAATAACTGCGGTGAAATAAGTGAAAAATAATTAGTTTTAAAACATTCATGATGAAAAATGTATTTTGGGGAAAATTAAAAAACATAAGCCTATAGTCTTATGTCCAAAAAGGGCCAAAATGGTCAACAAAATGAAAATGCGATTTTTTGATTCAGATGTATAGCAAATTAATTTAACTTAATAACTGTGGTGAAACAATTGATAAATAATGAGTTTTAAGACATTTATGATTCATTACACTGGGGGTTCTGGGACTAGAATGAACACTGCCTCCTACTGGCCCACCAGCATCTTTGTTTTCCCCAGGGGTTTCCCATCCAAGTACTAACCAAACTCACGTCTGTGTAGCTTCAACCATTCAGCAACAGCAGATTGCATGGTGGTATGAATGCAGAGCATAGCGTTATGGCGGCTGACTGTAGACTTATGTCCAAAAAGGGCCAAAATGGTCCAACAAATGTAAATGCCATTTTTTGATTCCGATGTATAGAAAATTATATGTACTTAATAACTGCGGTGAAATAAGTGAAAAATAATTCGTTTTAAAACATTCATGATGAAAAATGTATTTTGGGAGAAATTAAAAAACATAAGCCTATAGTCTTATGTCCAAAAAGGGCCAAAATGGTCCAACAAATGTAAATGCCATTTTTTGATTCCGATGTATAGAAAATTATATGTACTTAATAACTGCGGTGAAATTAGTGAAAAATAATGAGTTTTAAGACATTTATGATGCAAAATGTATTTTGGCGAAAATTAAAAAACATAAGCCTATAGTCTTATGTCCAGAAAGGTCCAAAATGGTCAACAAAATTAAAATGCGATTTTTTGATTCAGATGTATAGCAAATTAATTTAACTTAATAACTGCGGTGAAATAAGTGAAAAATAATTAGTTTTAAGACATTTATGATGCAAAATGTATTTTGGGAGAAATTAAAAAAACATAAGCCTATAGTCTTATGTCCAGAAAGGGCCAAAATGGTCAACAAAATTAAAATGCGATTTTTTGATTCCAATGTATAGCAAATTAATTTAACTTAATAACTGCGGTGAAATAAGTGAAAAATAATGAGTTTTAAGACATTTATGATGCAAAATGTGTTTTGCAGAAAATTAAAAAACATAAGCCTATAGTCTTATGTCCAGAAAGGGCCAAAATGGTCAACAAAATTAAAATGCGATTTTTTGATTCAGATGTATAGCAAATTATTTTAAATTAATAACTGCGGTGAAACAATTGATAAATAATGAGTTTTAAGACATTTATGATTCATTACATTGGGGTTTCTGGGACTAGAATGAACACTGCCTCTTACTGGCCCACCAGCATCTTTGTTTTTCACAGGGGTTTCCCATCCAAGTACAAACCAAGCTCACATCTGCTTAGCTTCAACCATTCAGCAGCAGCAGATTGCATGGTGGTATGGCTGCCGAGTATAGTGTTATGGCGGCTGACTGTAGACTTATGTCCAAAAAGGGCCAAAATGGTCCAAAAAATTTTAATGCCATTTTTTGATTCCGATGTATAGAAAATTATATGTACTTAATAACTGCGGTGAAATTAGTGAAAAATAATGAGTTTTAAGACATTTATGATGGAAAATGTATTTTGGCGAAAATAAAAAAACATAAGCCTATAGTCTTATGTCCAGAAAGGGCCAAAATCGTCAACAAAATTAAAATGCGATTTTTTGATTCAGATGTATAGCAAATGAATTTAACTTAATAACTGCGGTGAAATAAGTGAAGAATAATGAGTTTTAAGACATTTATGATTCATTACACTGGGGGTTCTGGGACTAGAATGAACACTGCCTCCTACCGGCCCACCAGCATCTTTGTTTTCCCCAGGGGTTTCCCATCCAAGTACAAACCAAACTCACATCTGTGTAGCTTCAACCATTCAACAACAGCAGATTGCATGGTGGTATGGATGCAGAGCATAGTGTTATGGCGGCTGACTGTAGACTTATGTCCAAAAAGGGCCAAAATGGTCCAAAATATTTTAATGCCATTTTTTGATTCCGGTGTATAGAAAACTATATGTACTTAATAACTGCGGTGAAATTAGTGAAAAATAATGAGTTTTAAGACATTTATGATGCAAAATGTATTTTGGGGAAAATTAAAAAACATAAGCCTATAGTCTTATGTCCAGAAAGGGCCAAAATGGTCAACAAAATTAAAATGCGATTTTTTGATTCAGATGTATAGCAAATTAATTTAACTTAATAACTGCGGTGAAATAAGTGAAAAATAATTAGTTTTAAGACATTTATGATGCAAAATGTGTTTTGGAGAAAATGAAAAAACAAAAGCCTATAGTCTTATGTCCAGAAAGGGCCAAAATGGTCAACAAAATTAAAATGCGATTTTTTGATTCAGATGTATAGCAAATTATTTTAAATTAATAACTGCGGTGAAACAATTGATAAATAATGAGTTTTAAGACATTTATGATTCATTACACTGGGGTTTCTGGGACTAGAATGAACACTGCCTCTTACTGGCCCACCAGCATCTTTGTTTTCCCCAGGGGTTTCCCATCCAAGTACAAACCAAGCTCACATCTGCTTAGCTTCAACCATTCAGCAGCAGCAGATTGCATGGTGGTATGGCTGCAGAGTATAGTGTTATGGCCGCTGACTGTAGACTTATGTCCAAAAAGGGCCAAAATGGTCCAACAAATGTAAATGCCATTTTTTGATTCCGATGTATAGAAAATTATATGTACTTAATAACTGCGGTGAAATAAGTGAAAAATAATTAGTTTTAAAACATTCATGATGAAAAATGTATTTTGGGAGAAATTAAAAAAACATAAGCCTATAGTCTTATGTCCAAAAAGGGCCAAAATGGTCCAACAAAATTAAAATGCGATTTTTTGATTCCAATGTATAGTAAATTATATGTACTTAATAACTGCGGTGAAATTAGTGAAAAATAATGAGTTTTAAGACATTTATGATGCAAAATGTATTTTGGGGAAAATTAAAAAACATAAGCCTATAGTCTTATGTCCAGAAAGGGCCAAAATGGTCAACAAAATTAAAATGCGATTTTTTGATTCAGATATATAGCAAATTAATTTAACTTAATAACTGCGGTGAAATAAGTGAAAAATAATGAGTTTTAAGACATTTATGATGCAAAATGTATTTTGGGGAAAATTAAAAAACATAAGCCTATAGTCTTATGTCCAGAAAGGGCCAAAATGGTCAACAAAATTAAAATGCGATTTTTTGATTCAGATGTATAGCAAATTATTTTAAATTAATAACTGCGGTGAAACAATTGATAAATAATGAGTTTTAAGACATTTATGATTCATTACACTGGGGTTTCTGGGACTAGAATGAACACTGCCTCTTACTGGCCCACCAGCATCTTTGTTTTCCCCAGGGGTTTCCCATCCAAGTACAAACCAAGCTCACATCTGCTTAGCTTCAACCATTCAGCAGCAGCAGATTGCATGGTGGTATGGCTGCAGAGTATAGTGTTATGTCGGCTGACTGTAGACTTATGTCCAAAAAGGTCCAAAATGGTCCAAAAAATTTTAATGCCATTTTTTGATTCCGATGTATAGAAAATTATATGTACTTAATAACTGCGGTGAAATTAGTGAAAAATAATGAGTTTTAAGACATTTATGATGCAAAATGTATTTTGGGGAAAATTAAAAAACTATAGTCTTATGTCCAAAAAGGGCCAAAATGGTCAACAAAATTAAAATGCGATTTTTTGATTCAGATGTATAGCAAATGAATTTAACTTAATAACTGCGGTGAAATAAGTGAAAAATAATTAGTTTTAAAACATTCATGATGAAAAATGTATTTTGGGGAAAATTAAAAAACATAAGCCTATAGTCTTATGTCCAAAAAGGGCCAAAATGGTCAACAAAATGAAAATGCGATTTTTTGATTCAGATGTATAGCAAATTAATTTAACTTAATAACTGTGGTGAAACAATTGATAAATAATGAGTTTTAAGACATTTATGATTCATTACACTGGGGGTTCTGGGACTAGAATGAACACTGCCTCCTACTGGCCCACCAGCATCTTTGTTTTCCCCAGGGGTTTCCCATCCAAGTACTAACCAAACTCACGTCTGTGTAGCTTCAACCATTCAGCAACAGCAGATTGCATGGTGGTATGAATGCAGAGCATAGCGTTATGGCGGCTGACTGTAGACTTATGTCCAAAAAGGGCCAAAATGGTCCAACAAATGTAAATGCCATTTTTTGATTCCGATGTATAGAAAATTATATGTACTTAATAACTGCGGTGAAATAAGTGAAAAATAATTCGTTTTAAAACATTCATGATGAAAAATGTATTTTGGGAGAAATTAAAAAACATAAGCCTATAGTCTTATGTCCAAAAAGGGCCAAAATGGTCCAACAAAATTAAAATGCGATTTTTTGATTCCAATGTATAGTAAATTATATGTACTTAATAACTGCGGTGAAATTAGTGAAAAATAATGAGTTTTAAGACATTTATGATGCAAAATGTATTTTGGCGAAAATTAAAAAACATAAGCCTATAGTCTTATGTCCAGAAAGGTCCAAAATGGTCAACAAAATTAAAATGCGATTTTTTGATTCAGATGTATAGCAAATTAATTTAACTTAATAACTGCGGTGAAATAAGTGAAAAATAATTAGTTTTAAGACATTTATGATGCAAAATGTATTTTGGGAGAAATTAAAAAAACATAAGCCTATAGTCTTATGTCCAGAAAGGGCCAAAATGGTCAACAAAATTAAAATGCGATTTTTTGATTCCAATGTATAGCAAATTAATTTAACTTAATAACTGCGGTGAAATAAGTGAAAAATAATGAGTTTTAAGACATTTATGATGCAAAATGTGTTTTGCAGAAAATGAAAAAACATAAGCCTATAGTCTTATGTCCAGAAAGGGCCAAAATGGTCAACAAAATTAAAATGCGATTTTTTGATTCAGATGTATAGCAAATTATTTTAAATTAATAACTGCGGTGAAACAATTGATAAATAATGAGTTTTAAGACATTTATGATTCATTACATTGGGGTTTCTGGGACTAGAATGAACACTGCCTCTTACTGGCCCACCAGCATCTTTGTTTTTCACAGGGGTTTCCCATCCAAGTACAAACCAAGCTCACATCTGCTTAGCTTCAACCATTCAGCAGCAGCAGATTGCATGGTGGTATGGCTGCAGAGTATAGTGTTATGGCGGCTGACTGTAGACTTATGTCCAAAAAGGGCCAAAATGGTCCAAAAAATTTTAATGCCATTTTTTGATTCCGATGTATAGAAAATTATATGTACTTAATAACTGCGGTGAAATAAGTGAAAAATAATTAGTTTTAAAACATTCATGATGAAAAATGTAGTTTGGGAGAAATTAAAAAACATAAGCCTATAGTCTTATGTCCAAAAAGGGCCAAAATGGTCCAACAAAATTAAAATGCGATTTTTTGATTCCAATGTATAGTAAATTATATGTACTTAATAACTGCGGTGAAATTAGTGAAAAATAATGAGTTTTAAGACATTTATGATGCAAAATGTATTTTGGCGAAAATAAAAAAACATAAGCCTATAGTCTTATGTCCAGAAAGGGCCAAAATCGTCAACAAAATTAAAATGCGATTTTTTGATTCAGATGTATAGCAAATGAATTTAACTTAATAACTGCGGTGAAATAAGTGAAAAATAATGAGTTTTAAGACATTTATGATTCATTACACTGGGGGTTCTGGGACTAGAATGAACACTGCCTCCTACCGGCCCACCAGCATCTTTGTTTTCCCCAGGGGTTTCCCATCCAAGTACTAACCAAACTCACATCTGTGTAGCTTCAACCATTCAACAACAGCAGATTGCATGGTGGTATGGATGCAGAGCATAGTGTTATGGCGGCTGACTGTAGACTTATGTCCAAAAAGGGCCAAAATGGTCCAAAATATTTTAATGCCATTTTTTGATTCCGGTGTATAGAAAACTATATGTACTTAATAACTGCGGTGAAATTAGTGAAAAATAATGAGTTTTAAGACATTTATGATGCAAAATGTATTTTGGGGAAAATTAAAAAACATAAGCCTATAGTCTTATGTCCAGAAAGGGCCAAAATGGTCAACAAAATTAAAATGCGATTTTTTGATTCAGATGTATAGCAAATTAATTTAACTTAATAACTGCGGTGAAATAAGTGAAAAATAATGAGTTTTAAGACATTTATGATGCAAAATGTGTTTTGGAGAAAATGAAAAAACAAAAGCCTATAGTCTTATGTCCAGAAAGGGCCAAAATGGTCAACAAAATTAAAATGCGATTTTTTGATTCAGATGTATAGCAAATTATTTTAAATTAATAACTGCGGTGAAACAATTGATAAATAATAAGTTTTAAGACATTTATGATTCATTACACTGGGGTTTCTGGGACTAGAATGAACACTGCCTCTTACTGGCCCACCAGCATCTTTGTTTTCCCCAGGGGTTTCCCATCCAAGTACAAACCAAGCTCACATCTGCTTAGCTTTAACCATTCAGCAGCAGCAGATTGCATGGTGGTATGGCTGCAGAGTATAGTGTTATGGCCGCTGACTGTAGACTTATGTCCAAAAAGGGCCAAAATGGTCCAAAAAATTTTAATGCCATTTTTTTGATTCCGATGTATAGAAAATTATATGTACTTAATAACTGCGGTGAAATTAGTGAAAAATAATGAGTTTTAAGACATTTATGATGCAAAATGTATTTTGGGGAAAATTAAAAAACATAAGCCTATAGTCTTATGTCCAAAAAGGGCCAAAATGGTCCAACAAATGTAAATGCCATTTTTTGATTCCGATGTATAGAAAATTATATGTACTTAATAACTGCGGTGAAATAAGTGAAAAATAATTAGTTTTAAAACATTCATGATGAAAAATGTATTTTGGGAGAAATTAAAAAAACATAAGCCTATAGTCTTATGTCCAAAAAGGGCCAAAATGGTCCAACAAAATTAAAATGCGATTTTTTGATTCCAATGTATAGCAAATTAATTTAACTTAATAACTGCGGTGAAATAAGTGAAAAATAATGAGTTTTTAAGACATTTATGATTCATTACACTGGGGTTTCTGGGACTAGAATGAACACTGCCTCTTACTGGCCCACCAGCATTTTTGTTTTCCCCAGGGGATTCCCATCCAAGTACAAACCAAGCTCACATCTGCTTAGCTTCAACCATTCAGCAGCAGCAGATTGCATGGTGGTATGGCTGCAGAGTATAGTGTTATGGCGGCTGACTGTAGTCTTATGTCCAAAAAGGGCCAAAATGGTCCAACAAAATTAAAATGCGATTTTTTGATTCCAATGTATAGTAAATTATATGTACTTAATAACTGCGGTGAAATTAGTGAAAAATAATGAGTTTTAAGACATTTATGATGCAAAATGTATTTTGGCGAAAATAAAAAAACATAAGCCTATAGTCTTATGTCCAGAAAGGGCCAAAATCGTCAACAAAATTAAAATGCGATTTTTTGATTCAGATGTATAGCAAATGAATTTAACTTAATAACTGCGGTGAAATAAGTGAAAAATAATGAGTTTTAAGACATTTATGATTCATTACACTGGGGGTTCTGGGACTAGAATGAACACTGCCTCCTACCGGCCCACCAGCATCTTTGTTTTCCCCAGGGGTTTCCCATCCAAGTACTAACCAAACTCACATCTGTGTAGCTTCAACCATTCAACAACAGCAGATTGCATGGTGGTATGGATGCAGAGCATAGTGTTATGGCGGCTGACTGTAGACTTATGTCCAAAAAGGGCCAAAATGGTCCAAAATATTTTAATGCCATTTTTTGATTCCGGTGTATAGAAAACTATATGTACTTAATAACTGCGGTGAAATTAGTGAAAAATAATGAGTTTTAAGACATTTATGATGCAAAATGTATTTTGGGGAAAATTAAAAAACATAAGCCTATAGTCTTATGTCCAGAAAGGGCCAAAATGGTCAACAAAATTAAAATGCGATTTTTTGATTCAGATGTATAGCAAATTAATTTAACTTAATAACTGCGGTGAAATAAGTGAAAAATAATGAGTTTTAAGACATTTATGATGCAAAATGTGTTTTGGAGAAAATGAAAAAACAAAAGCCTATAGTCTTATGTCCAGAAAGGGCCAAAATGGTCAACAAAATTAAAATGCGATTTTTTGATTCAGATGTATAGCAAATTATTTTAAATTAATAACTGCGGTGAAACAATTGATAAATAATAAGTTTTAAGACATTTATGATTCATTACACTGGGGTTTCTGGGACTAGAATGAACACTGCCTCTTACTGGCCCACCAGCATCTTTGTTTTCCCCAGGGGTTTCCCATCCAAGTACAAACCAAGCTCACATCTGCTTAGCTTTAACCATTCAGCAGCAGCAGATTGCATGGTGGTATGGCTGCAGAGTATAGTGTTATGGCCGCTGACTGTAGACTTATGTCCAAAAAGGGCCAAAATGGTCCAAAAAATTTTAATGCCATTTTTTGATTCCGATGTATAGAAAATTATATGTACTTAATAACTGCGGTGAAATTAGTGAAAAATAATGAGTTTTAAGACATTTATGATGCAAAATGTATTTTGGGAAAAATTAAAAAACATAAGCCTATAGTCTTATGTCCAAAAAGGGCCAAAATGGTCCAACAAATGTAAATGCCATTTTTTGATTCCGATGTATAGAAAATTATATGTACTTAATAACTGCGGTGAAATAAGTGAAAAATAATTAGTTTTAAAACATTCATGATGAAAAATGTATTTTGGGAGAAATTAAAAAAACATAAGCCTATAGTCTTATGTCCAAAAAGGGCCAAAATGGTCCAACAAAATTAAAATGCGATTTTTTGATTCCAATGTATAGCAAATTAATTTAACTTAATAACTGCGGTGAAATAAGTGAAAAATAATGAGTTTTAAGACATTTATGATGCAAAATGTGTTTTGGAGAAAATGAAAAAACATAAGCCTATAGTCTTATGTCCAGAAAGGGCCAAAATGGTCAACAAAATTAAAATGCGATTTTTTGATTCAGATGTATAGCAAATTATTTTAAATTAATAACTGCGGTGAAACAATTGATAAATAATGAGTTTTAAGACATTTATGATTCATTACACTGGGGTTTCTGGGACTAGAATGAACACTGCCTCTTACTGGCCCACCAGCATTTTTGTTTTCCCCAGGGGATTCCCATCCAAGTACAAACCAAGCTCACATCTGCTTAGCTTCAACCATTCAGCAGCAGCAGATTGCATGGTGGTATGGCTGCAGAGTATAGTGTTATGGCGGCTGACTGTAGACTTATGTCCAAAAAGGGCCAAAATGGTCCAAAAAATTTTAATGCCATTTTTTGATTCCGATGTATAGAAAAGTATATGTACTTAATAACTGCGGTGAAATAAGTGAAAAATAATTCGTTTTAAAACATTCATGATGAAAAATGTATTTTGGGAGAAATTAAAAAACATAAGCCTATAGTCTTATGTCCAAAAAGGGCCAAAATGGTCAACAAAATGAAAATGCGATTTTTTGATTCAGATGTATAGCAAATTAATTTAACTAAATAACTGTGGTGAAACAATTGATAAATAATGAGTTTTAAGACATTTATGATTCATTACACTGGGGGTTCTGGGACTAGAATGAACACTGCCTCCTACTGGCCCACCAGCATCTTTGTTTTCCCCAGGGGTTTCCCATCCAAGTACTAACCAAACTCACGTCTGTGCAGCTTCAACCATTCAGCAACAGCAGATTGCATGGTGGTATGGATGCAGAGCATAGTGTTATGGCGGCTGACTGTAGACTTATGTCCAAAAAGGGCCAAAATGGTCCAACAAATGTAAATGCCATTTTTTGATTCCGATGTATAGAAAA